>JANVCC010000041.1:2930521-2952977 GCA_025345505.1 Todiramphus chloris collaris
CTTTTCTTTTCTTTTCTTTTCTTTTCTTTTCTTTTCTTTTCTTTTCTCCTCTTTTTTTTCTCTTTTTTTCTTTTCTTTTCTTTTTCTCTTTTTCCTTTCCTTTCCTTTCCTTTCCTTTCCTTTCCTTTCCTTTCCTTTCCTTTCCTTTCCGTTATGCTTTTTCAGATGATCCAGGCTGATCTAGATATAGTGAAAGACATCATTGTCTCCCCCATCAAGTGTGTTCAGCTGTGACTCAAGCGTGGTTTTGCTCCGCTGCCTTCGCCCTGTGCAAGCGCAGCAGCAGGGACTGCTTGCAGAAGTTTCCTGTGCTTGCAGCCTTGAATGAGATCAGCAATAAATAGCTCAACACCAACCAGGCGCAAAGGCCTGGCGCTGGGGGTAGTCTTGGCTCAGACTGAAAGTGGATCCCGTGTGCCTTGCTGCACAGGAGCAATGCCCTCTGTGCATCTCCGCTTCGGAAAGCAGTTGGAGTGCTGTCTCACAGTACTGGCAGAGTAAGGAGATTTGATTAGCTCTTCTGAAGGATGATGTCCATCTGTGCACTCCGTAGTTTTGTTGCAGTGCTCACTTGCTTAAGCCGTTGTGTGATCCACATTTCAGATCTCATCAGCTGCTGACTAGTAGACTGTGCAATTAGAGGTTGAGTGGAAGTAAATCCTAAAGTGTTTCAACTTGTTCCTCAACAGGCTGTGTTGAGATCAGCGCCTGGTTTAGCCCGATGCAGACAGCTTTGGACACTTGCTGTTCCTCTGGCAGATGGTACTGGAGTTTTTTGACTCTCACAGAAAGAGGCTGGCTGCATTTTAATGAGATTTGTGTAAACATTTCTTGGTGTGTCTTAGTTGTGGGTCCTGGAGACCTATCAGCTGCTGACAATGACTCATTCTTTCCCCCTTTGTCCTAAAATGATTATTATTTAAAGCAGGAAAACCTCTGATGGAGATGCTTGCTCTGGTCCTGACAACCTAATGGGCTCAATGAGAGTGGCACACAGATGTGGTGAGGCCCTTCCAGGTCTTCAGCCAGAACATATGAAGCTGACTGAGCTTTTTTCTGCATGTTATTTATGACATCAAAGCAATCAAGAAATCCTTGAAAGTGATTTGCCAGCCTTCACTTTCTTCCTTGCTCTTGCCATCTGTTTCATTTCTCTGGGCTATGAAACCTGGGGATTTGCAGGACTTCGGTCACAGCCACTAACCCAAAACAGGCAGGCAGACAACTGCTGAGGACCAGGTCAGCTCCTCTTGTACCTACAAACTGCAGGTTGTGTCACTATCCGTGCTCTCCCTTGGGTGTCAAACCATGATTATCGCCCACAGTCAGTCCTATGGGAGTCCAACAATCAAAATGAACCTGAATCTTCTGACTGCCACGTTGCGCCTTGATGCTGCAAGCGCTGCCTTGATTCACCTCTGTGGCTTTGGCTTTTCCAGAGAGATTAAAACTGTCATCTTTGCACCAGGGCTGGATGCTGTAACAGCAAACATCCTGTTTGGAAGCACAACCTCTGCAGGAAGCAGACTTTTCTGCTACACATGAGATTATTAGAATGGCAGAAAAAGAATTTCTCCTTATTTGTGTGTCACTTCCTCCTAAACTGTAGGTGTCTGTGGAACCCTGTTCTCCTGCTTCTCTCACTTGCACGCATTTTGGGTCCCTTTTCAATGATTCCTCCATATCCAGATGTTCCCCACAAAGACCAGTGAAATTGTTCTCCTAACTGCTCGTGTTAAAAAACGAGTATTGCTACAACTTCAGAAAGAGGCACAAAACAAAGTGCAGATGAGCGAGGCAGTGCCAGGAGCGGGGCCCAAGCACGGACACGCAGTAAGCGCTTGCACAGCCTCAGCTCAGGCCAGAAGCAGGGCAGCCTGAGCAGGGATCCCCATGGCATGGGCACCTCCTCCACTGAGCCAAATCGCTTCCTCGCTTCTGACTCATGTTGTACTTTGTGTTGCCACGTGAGTAGTCTTTGCAGAGCAATTTCCAAGTCTTTTTGTTTGTTTGTTTGTTTGTTTGTTTTTAAGGCCAAAAGGAAGGACCAATCCCATTTCCCTAGGGTGACATCTCACCAGCCTGGCTGAAGGTCCCTGTGTCATAGAAATGTCCACCATTAGCCAAAACCACTGCTGTGGATCCAGGTTTCTAAGAGGAACGGCTTACGTGGCCACGTGCGAGTGTGTGCGCACATACGTGTGTGGGCATGTGTGTCTGTGTGTCTGATTATTTATCTGACTGTCATCCCCTGCTAAGCTGTGAAGCCCCTGGCTGACTCAATTAGATGTCACACATATAATTAACTCCCAATTAGCTTCACAAAAATAAGACAGCAGAGGGAGGAAGGAGACAAAAAAAAAAAAAACCCAAACTGTTGAAAAAGTGTCCACGGGAGCTTGCAATTTATCACTTGCCAGAGGGTATACACGGGATAGTGGTTTTCAAAATGTTCTTTCTGCAAAAAAAGCCTCCGGTTGGCGGTTACTTGTCCTGGAAGCCAGATTGGTCATTAACAGCACAAAACCCCACAGGAAATCAGGTCTGCTGTCTAGATGGGGACTGCTTTTAAATGGCATAATAACGCGGCTGGGTTTTGGTGGCTTTTCACAGCTCTGGGGAGGGCCAGGTCTCATGCCAAGCTGCAGCAGAAGCAGGAGGACATCGAAGGGAAAGGTGCTAAAACATTCCAGGGTGAGCACTCCAGCTTCTGGCCTGAGCCTCTGCTTGGAAATGACTAATCCTTTCCAGCGGTACTGGCTAAGTCTCAAACGCACACTGGAGGTAGATACACAGAGAACAATTTCAGCCTAAACCAGTTGAAGTTCGGCAGTGGTTATCAGGAGCTGAGAGGAATGGGTGACACTAGGGATTTTCAGGTGACCTGAATGTTAGCCAGCGCTGCAATGGGCTCCAGGAGTGGTGCTTGAAGGAAGCTTGGAACTGGGAAGGGGCAGATCTGTGCAGGGCACTGCACCCGTGCTGGACACACAAACAGGCATCAGATGGGAAGCTGGAGATGTCTCTGATGCTACTGGTAAATAAAATAGGCCCAGCTCTGCTTTCTGGCTTAGGGGCAGGTGGTTCAGCACAGCTTCTGTCCATAGGGTGAGATTTCCTCCCATCCCCAAAAAAGGGCCACCTTGTTGATCCTGTTCTCTCAGAGCCCTGGCAGGGAGCGTGCTACTTGGCCCAGGACAGATCCACTGGAGTAATACCCTCTTCAGACTCTGTGGCCATCAGTCGAGTCCTTGCCCTGGCCCTCTCCAGCTTTCCAGAAGCTGTAGGGTCTGGAGGGACACCCATGCCATGCCTCCTCCACGCTGCAAACCCCACCTCTGGCCGTCAGTCCCCTGAGGTCTCGTGCTAAAATTAAGCTCTTTGCTTCCAAAGACTGTGAGGTAAAAGAAGGCAAGTGAGTACTGCCGGGGGTGAGCAGGAGGGAAGGAGAGAGCTGCCATGTGTGCCTGCCTCTCTGCCCAGACGCAACCTTGGCGGCTCCATCGGGGCCATTGTGGCCCAAATGCCACCACCGCCACTCGCAGGGGCAGCTGAGGAAGGGGAGAGGTCTCCTGGGAGGTGAGAAGAAGTGGGTGCCATGCTGTAGCATGCAAATTCCCACTCTGCATAATGAGGCCTGAGGAAAATTGGCAAGTGGGATGGGGCAGTAGTTACAATGTGTGTGAGTGGGGGAGGGAGGGAGGCTTAGCAATTATTTGGGGCGTGAAGCAACGCACAAATATTTCCAGAGAAATATTCCCTGACACACCGTGTGCTGCTGAGGTGCCTCCTAGGAAAGCAGACGTTGTTCTGAACCAGGGCTGCCTGCTGCCTCGTGCAGGGCGAGTGGCCAGCGTGCCCAGAGGGACGGGCAGGCGGCAGCCCCCAGCTTTCAGCCACAGGTCAGGCTGCTGACCATCACCTCACCGGGACCCGCAGCAGCCTGGTGCTTTCCTCGCTAGAAGGAGTTTCGGCAGCAGGGTGTCAGATCTCACCTTGCTTCCCTGCGCCCAAAATATGTCTGAAGGCTTACAGTCCTGGCAGGCTTTGTGCATCTCCCTATGCAAATATCAGTGACTAATTTGATACAAACCACGCCGCGGTCCCGAGGCCTATCAGCCTGTGCTGGCAGGAGAAGGGGTGGGGATACACACCACGGCAGTTGGGTAGAACTCCTTCAGTTCACGTGACATAGAATCATAGAATTGTCAGGGTTGGAAGGGACCTTAAAGCTCATCCAGATCCAACCCCCCTGCCATGGGCAGGGACACCTCCCACTAGAGCAGGTTGCTCACAGCCCCATCCAGCCTGGGCTTAAACACTTCCAAGGATGGGGCTTCCCCCACCTCTCTGGGCAACCTGTGCCAGTGTCTCACCACCCTCATGGGGAAGAAATTCTTCCTACTGTCCAACCTGAATCGACCTATCTCTAGCTTTAATCCATTCCCTCCAGCCCAATCACTGCCCCACAGCCTAAAAAGCCCCTCCCCAGCTTTCTTGTAGGCCCCCTTCATGCTGCATCCAAAGTCATCCTCCTCACCTCCACCAGCATCCAGAGATGCAAAAAGTATTGGGAGGCCTGTGCTATTTGGCAGCAACTGCAAGGCCCTCATTCCCTTGTCAGGAAGAGCTCTGCGACCAAACACGAGCCCTCCCAGGATACCACTACCAACTAACACGTTATTGGAGAATTGGACATGGCCATGGAAGAGGCTGATGGGTGAAGAAGCCTCCAGCATTCTGGACAAACAGGTGGAGAGCAAACACCAGAACTATGTTACTGCATTTCAAACCAAATTAAACCCAGAAATTCAGCATGCTCAGACCATCAAGACCAGGAAGGAGCATGTGAAAGCAAGGGAAAAGGGACTTGTGAAAGGCATGTCAGGACTGAAAGGCGTGAAATAAATGCCAGTGGCATTTCTCACCAGCCTTGTACAGAAGCACTGGAGACAGTAGTAATGCTTGCAGTGTGCACCTGAAACATAGGCAAAGCTAAGTGACAGAGCTTACTTTGGGAACAAGGGGAAACGAGGCTTCTTGAGCAAAGGCAGAGGCAAATCTGTGTGAGCCAGCTGGAAGAAACATCTAGTTGTTCCAGAGGACTATTTACATGAGAGGCATTCATGAGTTCACACTTTTGTCATGACTGAAGAACACTGCAGCTGAAAAGGAGGCGTGTGTACACAGTCCTCGGTATTCAGATGCAGCTACTTGACGTACCAGCTCTGATAACTGTCTGCAGAATGGCCACCGCAAGCTGAGACATGGAACTGCTTGGCCCTCGACTGCTGGGAAAGAGTGACCTGAGAGATAAAATCCGTGAGGGAAGACGCAGAGTCAAACTCGGATTTGAATTTATGACTAGATGGCACCGGCGCAGCCAGAGCTGTCACCTGTGACACTGCTGTTCAAGAGAGAACTGAAAAGAAGTCTGCTCAGCTTGCTGCAGGCTGAAGTTGCAGTCAGAGGGGATTTACAGATTTGCAGAGGCAAACCCTCTTGGGTCTTCACTCCTGACTGCAAGGAGTGGCCCTCCATTAGTGTGCTGGTGGGGGGGGGTCCCACTTCAACACCACATGCTCCCTGTGGCATCTCTAGGATGAAGAAGAGAGAAGAAAACTTCGGAAGTTGTAGGAAAAAGCTGAGAAGTGCTTTTCATAACATCTTTATGACTTGCATTGCTCCATGGAGAATAAGAACTCAGCTGCAGATTGCATCCAGGGGCTCAGCCAGGGGAGAGCACAGCTGGAGTGTCACATCCTCACCACTCCCATCTCATGGAGGTTGAGAACTGGTCAAGTAGGAGCTGTACTGGGTGCTGCTGGCAGTTGGATGCAGGCTCTTTCCATGACTGGGAGAAGTCTGTGATAAGTCATTTTCGCAGCTGACAGCAACTGATATCAAATTTCACCACCCTTTTACCTTGAGCAATTTAGTCATCCTGAAGCATTGTGCAAACACAGCCTGCTGCCAGCAGCCAGCTCCTCCTCCCATTCCCAGTGGGGAGAAACACGTTCCAGCTATCTGTCTCTACAGCTACATTCCCCTAAAAATGATCATTTCTCCCCTGTTGGCTAAATCCATTCACAGATGGCATTTTCATGATCATGAACGTAGCACTCCAGGAGCAAGGGGACAGGAATGGATGGCTTTGGACCAAAGGACTCCAGCAGAGACTTCAGGAGAGCACGATGGAGCCAAGGACCAGCCGCTGTCAGGGTGGGAATGCCAGCCCGGATGGCCAGAGAAGCTGACAATAGCTTGGCTCCTTCTTCCAGCACCTCCACTGGGGATGTGGGGTGGGGAGCTGCAGCAGCAGCAGCAGCAGCAGACTAGTGTGTCTGAAGCTCCTGGAGGTTGCACCTGATGTAAGAGCTCCCTGGGATCGCACCGGTTGTGCAGTGACTCCAGAGAGCCTGCTGTGACCACAGACATACTGGAGTAACTACACAAGGCTGAGTTACACCGTCTGTGGATCTGACCCAAGTTATTTAACAAGCTCTAAAATACTTGGTCTCCGTAGTGCCCGTGAGAAAAGTGACTCGTATCCATGTCTCTCACAGGGTGAGCTTAAACAAGGCTGGTGAGGGATTTTATGGCTTTCAAATTGCTTCCACACACTCATAAATAAGTGTCAGGTATAACATTAATTGTTCAGGGCTTTTTTTTTATTTTTACACCATCATAAAGTTGTAACTTAACTGCACAGCAGTCCTTTCTTGCAGGGTATCTCATGGTTCTGGCTGTGCTCCTGGGGAAAGAGAAGGAAGGCTCGAAAAGATTTAGTTCCAGATTATTTACAAAACCTGTCTGAAAATACCTGAGATTTCACTAAGGATTTTTGAATCACTGAAGTGTGAAGTAAAATCTAATGGGAAATTTCTCACTCCTCAATAAAAACATCCATAAAAAAACCCAAACAACCGAACCAAACCACTCTGTGAATTTGGGGAAAAAAATCTAAACATTCTGAAAGTGACCTTCTTAGTTTCTTTCAGTTCTTAGCAGGACTGTTTCTCAGGGGTAGAAAGGTGAATTTCCTTTCGACTCCCTGCTTCATTCTGCCTTTCACAGAGAGCAGAGTTTTCAAAAGATATTAGGGATAAATGGAACTGAAATGTTCTCTGGTTCATAGGTCCTAAAGCTAGACTTACCCAGCAGTACCTGAGAAAGGGGAGGAGTGGACTGTGGAGATATTCACTAGCATCACATTGCCATTGGCTTTGGAGTGGAGATGGAACCTGATAATCCTGTATTGCATGTTTTGTGGGGTGTCTGGTGACATCAGATGTTCCTGGCTTATTTCCTAATAACTCTTGTCACATAACTGTCCTCTGCAACCTCTGCCTTGACAGAGACTGGGTTGGGGCTTGGTGGGTGACAGAGGAGAAGGCTTAGAAGGGCTAGAGAATGAGTCTCTGTAAAGAAACACAAAGCATTAGCATCTCCTGCATGGGGTAACCTGTGCAGAACCACTTGTCCTCCAAAGTTAGATGTCCTGGGCAAGGGTTCTCCTTCAAGTGAGAGCAATGAGATATTCCAAGGCCAGACTAAATTACTTCCCCAACCCAAAGTGCTGCGTAGGACCTCAAATAGCAGTCCTACCTGTGAAGGCTGCCCATAGAGGCAATCATCCCCCACTGCAGTTTGAGAGATAATTGCACGTATGGAGGGAGATTTTAATTAAACGTCTGCCGTGACTTGTTTTAGCCATTGAAGGAAACAGGCTGGGACATGTCAATTGTCTGTGCAGGCTTTGTAGGAAGCTTTCATCCTGCACTGCTCTAATAAGAAAAACTATGAGATCACTGGTTGCTAAACACTTGACGTGACTTCCCAAGGTATGTCTCTATGGCAAGTACTCTGGTAATTTCAGTAGTGTTGACAGAAGCCCTGAATATTACCCAAAGCACTTGGTGATTATTTTTTTCTGCTGGCTCCAACAGGAAAGCACTACGAAGTTCACCCCCCTCTTCTAGACAGAGATACTGTTATGCTGCTAATGGTTCACAAAATAAATCCACCTTAATGTCCCAAGAGCCTTCCTGCAGGCCATGCTGCTCTGTGATTGCTCCTATTCCAACCTTAAGGGTGGGATGGGGTGGGACAGGATGGGATAGCAGAGACACGGCCAGATTTCTGGACAGGGTCATGTAGCTCTTTTGCTGACAGCTCAAATTTAATTGTGCTCAGTTTCTTTAGTGATCACAGCTTCAGTAGCCTAAGAACTGGCCAAACTCACACCCCTGGTTCTTGGGTTAGCTCCACCTTTACATCTTTTTAGGTTAATATTTTTAGCTCAATATTTGAAACATAATTTTAGGTGGCATTTTAATGTCATATTCCAGAGTGGAGTAGGAAGACCCTTTAAAAATTCACCATTAGTTATTTTTCCTTTGTGACAAGGACCGAGGGAGTCTTCTCATTAAAAAATCTATATTGCTGGGACTCCACAGCATCTGGTATTTTCATTCAAAGATGGCACTGTATTAAAATTTCCCGTATGTCTTTCTAGGTAGTAAAGGGTCATAATTGTTCTCTCTTTATAAAGTCGAAAGGTGCCATAAAGGGAGGAAAACAATGTTATCTGCTGTTTTATGAGAACCACCAAGTCTCCTAATGGGAGGAAGAATTTCTCCCATGGCTTCTATCCAGCAGTGTTTGCCCGCAAGCTTACACTGGCATGGGCTTGAACCAAGAGTATCCTCTCTGCTGTTCTTGGGGGCACGACTCCAAATCTTGCTGATAAATACTGAAAGAATCCCATGGACTTCTGTACTTTAATGGGAAGCATCATGACAACTCCTAGAGAAGTCACAGAGAAGAAAGCTTGGAAGACCCTGGAGAGGTGACGGGAAGAAAAAGCAAAGTGTAGGGTGGGAGTTAGCAGAACTGGAAACACTTGTGAACTTGCCTTTCCATTTTGATGATCTGGGACGTACAGGTATTACTTTGTGGTATTTGTGATCAGGGTTTAAATTCTTGTACAGTGCTTGTAGAAGGAAAGCATTATTACTACGTTTAACAATGATGGAATAAAAATTACCAGTTACCAATCTACTTACAAAATATTCTGTTGAATATTAGTTTGGTGCAATGCAGATGATCTGTTTGTCTGTGCTCTCTGTGGAAGGCTTGTGATGGGTAGAAGAGGGAAGAACTGGGTATGGTAACAGTGCTAAACCCCAACACTTTCCCTTTATTCTTACAAAGAAAGAACCACCAGCAGCAATCCCAAGCAGCACAGCTATTATCATGACCTACACAAATCTCAGAATAAGATGGGTCTCATTAGCTTCCCATAGACATCAAATAAGCCACTTTAGAAGGAAGCTCAGGCTGAGGTTACTCTGAAGCATTCTAGAGTGCCTCTGTCCTGGGATGTTGTCTAAATTAAGTCATTGGGGAAGCTGGCAAAGAGCAGCCACAGGGGGTGGATTTGCATAAGAACCTATCTGTGTGTTTGCTTGGGTGTGAGGAATCATGTTTCCTCTTTATTTCACAGCATTGAAAAGATTTAATAAACTACGTGTGTCACTCAAAGTAACGAATCCTTTACAATCTAAATTCTTGCATCATAAAATATTCCCTGGGAAATGATTGATTGAAAATGTTGATTTTTCCGCAGTCTGAAGGAGAGACTATGTACTACAGTGACGATCCAAGGGATGCTGCTTCTTCTTTCATAACATTTGTTCACTCTGGCAGGGAATGAATCTCCTGAGCTGTGATGGCTGCAGTTTATTTCCCACAAAGGGTTGCCATCGCCAGCTGGGCCGCAGTCAAACAGCTCCATGTTTGCTTTGTCCTAACCGGTCTTGGGTAGGTCAAGTTCTTTGTGTCCAGACTTAATCCCTGGTGGCAGCAGGGATAGATTCATTTTTCTGTTTCTCTTTTCCTACTACTAGTACATAATAAGGCCTATATGAAGGCTACCTTAGTCACTGAAATAAAATAGCCAAAGTTGCAGGAGACCCAGACACTTCCCGAGTGTCCTGGAAGAGCAGTGACAACTCAAAAGTTAGGAAATGCCAAAATGGAAGTTGCTCAAGCAAGTGGTCTGGAAGGGCTCATGTGCCCCACTGAGCCCTGGCTCTGGGTGGTCCTGGCAGGGCTTCCAACCCAACCCAACCCAACCCAACCCAACCCAACCCAACCCAACTGCATTGCTGAGCCCCTGATGCCCTTGTTCTCACTGGTTCTCCCGAGGGGTCTCTTCCAGTAACTCCTCACCTGGTTAGATGCCACCCTTTCTTTACAACCTGAAATATGCCAAAGTCCCTTTGTACCCTATTGTCCCTTCACCAACACTGCCCTTTCATTTAAATTTTTTGTTTCCTGGTAGTTACTTCCTTGAGGTCTTAGTATCTTCTTGCAGCATTTGCTTTCTGTGCCAGACAAGTCTGGGACACCCCTCCTAAGGCAGAAGGAGGCAGGTCATGCCCACGTGGTCTCACCACTCCCTTCTGCAATGGCTTCAGCACTGCTTTCACTGTCTGGAGATGCCTTCCTGCAGTAGTGGTTTGCTCATTGCCATGCTGTTGGCAAGGAAAGCTAGCCGGCCTCTCTGCTCCTCTGCCTGCTCCAACTGATGACCTCCTACATCTTGTACCAATACAGCACTAAGGCATCCACTTACTGTTATTCCAGTTCTCCAGCTTCTTGTTGTCCCACCCAAAGTGGACAACAAAAGTTTAGTCTGGCCTTGGAATATCTCATTGCTCTCATAGATCAAGTCTGGTGAGGGAGAGCTGAAGACAGTGCAGTGTTTTGTGAATCCTTACCCTGGTAATAGCAGGTGACACCAGTCAGCACTATGGGTGTATGAAATGATCCATAGGATGAGGTGCTTTTCTCACCTGCCCAGAAAAGCTCATAAAGAGCTGCTGGGTGTAGTAAACCCTGCAGAAATCTGTTTGCAATGTGCTGGGAGGATGGAGAGGCCTCTAAGTGTCCAGCACTGCTTCCTTCAGCTGTTAAAGACACTGGACAGACCGAGAAGGTCTGCTAGAAACAGCAATAGCCACTGTGGGTTCAGTCACGAGTCATGGGAGGGACCTGTCTGTATTTGGTGACTCAGTACTATGGTGACCAAAACTCCACAAACACTTCACAGGGAATAAGGCCATGTGTGTTCCATTCCTACTCAGGCACCGTGGTGCTGCCTGAGAATAACCTGCGGTTGTGAATTCCTTTGAGTCCGTCCTTTTCCTGCGTTGCTCCCCTGGAATACCCTTTGCTGGGGTGAAAGACTACTTCAGATGCCATTTATAACCCATTTTATCTAGCGGGCTCTTTATTGGTAGTTCCCAGTGAACGACAGAGCCCTTGTCATACTCCCCAGAGTGCCCCCGTGCAGCCTGAGAGTACTGCCAGCCTTTTGTACAGAACCCAAATAGCAGGTGGAGTCATCCTGCCTCTTAACACACAATGGATCACCGTCATAAGCTTCATTCAGCGATGACTGGAAGCCCCTTCAAAACAGTGTGTGCTTCCAAAAGGTCTGTTTAATCACTATGACTGCACTGCTGAAGTGGGGAGGCTGCCTCCCAAACCACCGTCTCCGTAGCTTCGTCCCTCCAGGTGTCCATTTAGAAAAGCATTTGGTACAATAACTATTCTTCCACTATTTCCAAGTTTTTCACATCAAATGTGTTCCTGAGACACCTTTAATTGATGCCACTCTTCAAATGTTTACGACTGCTGGCTGATGTGCTGATATAGTAAAAACCAGCGCCAAACTGAAAGGCTGAATTCCTTGTGTTCACAGAAAGCATTTCAGAAAGTGAGAGGTGAGGCAAAACTCTCTCTCAAGGCTGCCACTGGTACTGCACTTCATTTCTCCTCTACCTTCATGAGTCTGGTCTCCCGGAGAGCAGGAAGTTTCCCATTCCCAAGGAGCAGGAGAGCACATCGCTCAGCACTAACCACGCCTCAGCTTCTCCATGCAGCTCCGCTTGCCATGAACAAGAGATGCTCGGAGGCTTTCCAGTCTTGCTGAAATCAGGGGAACTCTCTCCACTCGCTGCAGGTGACAGGGTGATCGAGCTCGCACAGGGACACAAAACCTAGAGGTGGGCAGAAAGCTGCAGGAGGGAGGAGAGCTCTTCAGTCGACTGCAAGGCTTTGGTGGTTATGCAATACAACTAGGGACAACCATGACTGTGAGGTCTGATGAAAGTGTGGCTCGGGTTGCTCCCATGCTCAGCAGGGCTGAAGCAATGTCAGGAATGTAGGGAACATTGTTACACCACAGGGCAAATCTAGAGTGCCTCGGATCCTGAACACAGCATGCAGTTCCCGTCCTCCTGCCCAAAGGGGAGGTGACTGGAAATGTTGCAAGATCAAAACGGTCACGGTAACGAGACACATCAAAATGTGCAGGACTCTGCATGTTACAGAGGTGAGCAATAAATGGGAAACAGAAGGAACAGTTTGACCGCTGTTTCACACAGTACTATAGATGCCAAATGCCACGATCAGAAATGTGGTTTACAAGAAACCAAGTTATTTGAAGGACCTCATAACTTGTAGGGCTCACGACTGCACAACGTTATGGAGGTCAAAGGTATGCAGGGGCTCTCAGAGTGGTCAGACAGATTCATAAAACAAAGTATTGACTCAGAGGTGTGAAATGCAGAGCCAGATCTGAGCTTCAGCTGAGGAAGTCTGAGGCACAGAAAGGAGGATGGCTTGGAAGAGTGCTGCTCACTTCTTCCCAAAGTGCCCAGGGCAGGGGCTCTTGGAGGTGTGCAGTGCAGTGTACAAGCTTCAGGGCCAACCCAGGACAGAGAACTGCATCTTTTTTCACAGTGGCAGTGGTCTGGGGTTTTTCATATATTTCTCAGCACCTTCTGAGAAAAGGCTGCATTTTCACTTCAGTTTGGTCCCCAGCACAGAGATGCCTGTGCTTACGCAGCGCTTGCTTGCAGCTCGTGAGGAGTTTGTGAGAGTAAATACAAATCTTGCTCTTGTGCCAGCTCGTAGTCAGGCTTAATGACCATTTAAAGAGACTCCCTCTTAATGAAGGTCAAACTAAATAACAGTCTACAAAGAATGCTTAATGACTCAAAGTGATGCTGGGTCCTTTAAGATCAAGGAAAATGGTCTCTAATCCTACTTGTATTCCTTCTTACTCAAATGACATCAACTAGTACACCAAGTCCTTTCAGCCAGGGAAGCCATTCATAAGTAAAAAAGGATATTTTTAATAAAAATACAATATACTTTGCCATCCTAGTGAAATAAGGTTCAAAGGAATTACTGTGTGATATAAATAAATCTGTATTTAACTAGAAGTACTTATAATCCCTGTCTCTCATGGTTAATAACAAGGGACTCAGTCCTCCAGCTCTGCAGGTGAAAATACAGACCAGGAAAGAGGATGTGGCTTCTCCAAAGTCACACAATAGCTCAATTGTCAACTATGAAACACCCAAGTGGAAATACACACACAGAAATCTGTTAACAAATGGGAATAAAATATGAAAAGCATGAGCAAACCTTTCTGTTCCTAAAAGGGAAGGGTCACTTGCTGTGGCAAAAAAAACCAAAACAACAAGTCATCTTAAGAAAAACCTGTCTACATAATTTATATCAGATTCCCTCTAGGGCCTTGACATTGGGTGGGGCTGAGCCAGGAATCTTCCCTGGCTGCTGCAGGAGCTGGAAATGGGGCCATTTGCCACAGATAAAGTGGTTTTATTTGATAAACTCTTGAGGCTTGGATACGTGGATGGCGGAGTTAAAGGTAACTGCACATAAGGTGTTCAACTGTTTCTAAACAACTGACAGAGGCTTTCTGCACTTGGCATTTATGGCATGCCAAGGGCGCTTCCAGGCTCTGCTCCATGCTGCTGTGCCGGGGCTGGGCTGCCGCTGGGAAGCAACGCACGCAAAAATGGATTACAAAATCCTTGCAGAGCGTTCCGAGCCACGCTGGTCACTCGGCCGCATAGCTCGAAGACAGACACACCCAAGTCTCAGCTTTTCCCTTCTTTTTTATTCTTCATGCCACTATAGGTGCACTGAATTTTCCTGTTATCGAGATTCTCCAGAAAGAATAAAAACTCTCCTCTTTCCGGGCAAGGCAAAAAAGGGGCAGCTGCTTTTCACAGCCCTTTACCTCAGCTCCTCTTCTCTTGCGCTATTTACTTTACTTCTTTACCTTGCAAACAGCTCAACGTCTTGGAGCCTGGGCTAAGCCCAGCCCTTTTGTGCCCTGCAGTCATCGCTGCATCTTTAAGGGAAAACTGATTCCCAGGAATGCTGTGCATGCACATACCTATCTGGGTGCTGCACCCACACCTGCCCACCAGGTAACCCAGGGCCCGCTGGCCCTCACAGCCGCATTCCAGCCGGCAGAGCTATTACTTGCTAATTGGTACCTGTCAAACAGGTAAACGAAGCTCTTGGGCCAAGTCCAAACAAGCCTATATTCCCACGAAACCCTAAACCGGCAAACCTTTGACCTTTCTGCAGCCCCGCTGATGGCTTTTGGCTGGGACCGATTTGAAAGTATGATGGTATCTTCGGCGGACAGAAAACAAGTGGCATATTTTGCTATTGTTTATTGTGACGAAACTTTCTTGTACGTGTTAATACCTGCAGGAGAGGAGAGGATTACCAAAGCAGAGCAGAGCAGACAGCAGAGCAAGCAGCCCAGTGAACATGGCACAGCTCATGTCTCTTGAATCACACGACTGGGGTGACGTTCCAAGATCTCCGCAGTGCAGTTCTGATCCAAAAAGCAGTTGGTAGATGGTGAGGAATTAATATACAAAACCTCCCGAGGCTGAAAAAGTTAGTGTACAAAGTAGCCTGGAGCCATGTGGGAGAGCTGGAACTGGCATTTCCTCTTCATTTCGCTCTGTTCAGACTTGCTCCATCTAACAGGATCAGCTCCTCTACAGCAAGAGGGTCTCTGCACACAGCCCTGGGCAGCAGCCCGTTACTGTTGCCCAGGGAGGCAGTAAAGACAGTTGGCTTTGCCCCCCCCTTAGGGCTTTCTGAACAGGCCAGAGAGGGAAAATGGCTCAGACCAAACTGCTCCATCATAAAGCTTGATCCTCCTGGCTGACTGCACAGAATAGAAACTCCCCTGCAGCAGCACACACAGAAATGTGGCCGGCCCTCACTGTAAGGTCTGTAAGATTTCACATGTTTCTACATCAAAACGCAATAAAATAAAAGAAATGGGCTTTGTCGAAAAATTTCAGAGCTAAATCACAACGTTCAAACCAGCACAGATGTCCCTACTTTACTATGACCCTCCTCCTCACCAGCTCTGTCAGTGCTTCGGGGCGAGGACCGTGGTACCTACCCACACCTCCTCACAGCGCCTGATGTGACGCTTCCGATTCAGTAACATCATTTGGTCTCATCATAGCTTCACCCGGGCTGTCGTGTCAAGTCTCCCAGCTACCAGAGATGATAGCCCAAGAAAGAAGGCAGTCAGATTGTTATTGATAATAACAGAAACGTTATCTCCCCGGCAAGAAGGTAATCTTTCTCTACAAAGGTTGCAGGTAGCCTCCATGGTAGGCTTGATTTTGACCCGTCTCTCACCTTAGATTTACCCCAGTTAAAATAGACTTCATCTAAGACGTCATCTTAGACATTATATCTTATTTTGGAAGAGATTTTTTTTTATATGTGATTTTTTTTTTTTAATTTTGGGATAGGTGGGGTTTATTTTGGAAGTTGCCTGGAGAAAGCAGTTATTAGAGAGACCCTTTGCAAAGCAAACTGGCTTTTGTACTTTATTTGAAGAAGCGTTTCTGGTTTTAAAGTAACAGAAGCTCCAGAGTGAGGCTTGATGGTTTTCTTTGGAAGAAGATAGGGCTTTAAGGTGATTTTTATGTGGGTTTCGCTGACATGAGATCAGATATGCTTGCAGAACTTCAGCTCGGTGCGGTACCTTCTCTAAATGCTCAGAAATCAGAAAAAATCCTGGGATTTAGAGCTGAGCTACCATGTTTCATGGAGCTAAGCACAGCTTAGGGCTCCTGCAGACTCAGTGTGCCATACCTAGAGGCATTCCTATAGGAATTTGAAACTCCTCTAGAAGCTCATTCTCTTTAGCTCCTTCACCTTTTTTCTTCTCTTTACTGTGCAAGAAAACATTAAAAGAGAAAGGATGTACAGACCTGCCTGTCTCCCAGCCTGCTGAGAAACACAAATGGTAGGTGGTGGGACAACTGGCCGAGTTTCTTTATAGGAGGAGCAAGTACAGAAGAAGAGTTGTTCTTCTCCCATCTTCTCCTCTTGCACACAGCTTACTGGAACCCCACAAAACTCCTCAGCACTACAGGAGCTAATCAGACACAGCACCCTGAGATCATTATGGGGATTACTTCCTCGCCTAGAGCCTCCTCTGCACTCTGGAGAGATGGGTGGACTGTTTGTGGTCTGCTGACACCCACCTGCATTATCTGAGATGCCCTTGGGACAGGGCCATTCCCCCCCCACCCCATGAGGAGGAGCCCATGGGCCAACGATTGTCAAGCCTTGGCTTTAAATGGATGCTGTGAAGAAGCAGTTGGTGTTAGTCCCACTGCCCCCCACCTGGCACCAGCAGACACCCCAAGCTCAGCAGGGAATGATAGGGACGTAGGGGCTGGTTTGATTTGGACAGGAGGAAGGGCAAATATTTTCTCTTGTGGCAGATTCCTCTCAAAGCTGTTCAAGCAAACAACAGTCCCTTCACAAGCTCCATTCAGCTGAATACACCTGATTTGGGATTCTTCTCCCTTTTCACCTCATAGTGTACTCATTAAACAGATGTCTTATCTGCTGCTAGCTCCGTGCCAGGCTCCAGCATGTAGTACCTTTCAGGCTGTAGCACTGTCACTAAATTCCCATGCTGCAGCAGTTGCTGCACTGACCAGCTTCCACTAGGTATCTTAATGTTACTGTCCAGTAGCATCTGAAACCATCAGTAATGGTACCCACAGGTATTTTGCTTAAGGTAAAAGGGAAGATATCTTAAAAGATGACTAACAAAAGGGTGTGCGTTTAAAAATCATCGTGTGGAAACTGACAGCTGCATTACTAATACCCACCTAGAACCAGCTGGAAATAACTCGGCCAGAAAACGTTGATTTTTCCTGTATCTGCCATTCCAGTTTTGACAAACATTTACTGAACGAAGAGCAAAGTTTCAGGAATTTGTTGCTCCACTAGGCTGTTAAGATTCCTGGAGCACCTGAGCTCTCAGCGCTGCCCTGCCAGCTGGCTTTATCCATGGCAGAGCTGAATGTCTGGGGCTGTCTGTCCATTCTCTCTAGGGGATATTTGAGAGGGGACCAGAACAGCTGAAAGTTTGAGTTTTCTTTTTAAGACTCATAGAAGATCTTCCGTGTCTGAAAGTCTGTTTACTCTTCCCAACTACATACATGATCCAACAAGACATTAGCTCTGACAGCAAACCTTACCTCTCCCCACAGCATCACTTTTACAACAATATGGCTACTATATTTGAAATTAACCCCTGCTGGGGAGATCACGGATGATTTAGCTTTTTCTCAACAGCAGGAAAAGGCTATTGCTTGACTAGAGGGTTAAAGAAACTGGACTAGAAGTGCCCATGCAGAGAAGCTGACTCTACAGCCACCAGCTCACATAGTCCCAGGCCACTCGCTGCCTGTCACCCTGGGCTGCTCACATTGTACCACTTCTGACTCCAGCCTGACCAAAACTGTACCACTCAGAGAGCTGGTGACACAGAAGGAAAGTTTTCTAGCTCCTGTAATGTTCAGAAGTGAACCGTGCTGGTATTGCTCTTGATGCCTGTGTAATGTTTAAGCTGGTTATTTTAATCGAGAGGGTGTGCAATAGTTTAAAGCTGCTCTTTACACCTGTTTCAGATTAGGAAAAACAAATGTGGGGAAAAGAAGAAAACATGTAACTCTTCAGAGTTATAAACCAACCTTCTTAGATGAAGAAATAAATGAGGGATTCTCACAAATGAATGCAAAAGAACTGAGAAAAATAGACGTGTGCCTAATCAAACAACGCTGTGATTAGTTCAGCGGTGTCAGTGATGCCTCAGTGACACCAACTCCTGTCATCTTGTGTGTCTCTCTTTTCTGAAGGTCAGCCTCTGAGACTCACATGACAGAAGTGTATTATTTAAATCTCTGATTCTTATACTTCATTTGGACACCAGGGAAATGCTTGAGAGGGAAATACCAGGGCACTGACAGGCAGATGAAACCTCTCTGTTTTAAATGTCATGATTATCAAACATGATTCAAGGAAGAGGGTGCCACCACCTGTACCGTTCACTTCAGAGCCTAAAGCTGGGTTTGAAGCTCAGGGCCTCTGGAGTGTGTTCCTGCAAACATGGCATGAGAGAGGCAGAAAGTAAGATAACAAGATTTGTATATTTGTTAAAAAAGAAAAAAAAAAGGAGCTCTGTTCTCAAACGCCTGTATCTTTGCTGTGGCTCAGTACACCGCAAGCCACCTAGACAGCAGTAGCTCTGACTCTACTTCTGTGCACGTTAGGAGAGCCTGCTACAGCACTGCCACTATCTCACACTCATCCCACTGTCTCTGGCCCACAACTGGTGCTTCATCACTGGTATGGAGGCGAGAATTGATTGCATGGGCTAGGCTGCCTGTTCTGGCTGTGAGGGAGCTGGCAGAAGTGCACTCCAGCTCCCAGCCACCAATTAGCCACTAATCTCCTGCACTAAGATTCCCACACACCGTTCAGTCTTCCTTTGATGACTTCTCAGTTAGCATCGTAACACCCCAAGCTCTGAATGCTTTGTGTATATTTATCTTTTCCTCCCATCGTCAGGGCCAGCAGACATAAATTAAATCAATTTAAGAGTATCTGCATGTCTCTTATTTGGCAGCTCTTAGTCTAAATTGACATAATCCTCTCCCAGCTGAGAGACAGACATGTTTTTGTTAACTTGGGTATGACGTTGTCAAGGGTTAGGGGCTGTAGGCAGTGAATGTTAAGGGAACTTTAGAAGAGGTGCAGGCCTGTGGCACGGGGAGAAGAGCCTGCAAAGAAATCACTGTGTTTGATTCCTCTTCTAGAACTGGAGACCAGGGCTGATGAACCTGCTGCAGCTCTCTGCATTATGCAGGTAGCAGCATTCACCTGAAAAACAGATTGAATTCAACCCTATAAGGCTTGATCAGCAAAATTAGGTTAGGGCCTCCAAACAAGCAGTACAGTGCTTCAGAGAAGACAGTGACACTCGGAGCTTAGAGAGACCTAAAGCCAGAGAAGGCTGCAGACTTTCTGGGAAAGCAACCGGTCAGTGAAACTGCAGGCCAAGCAGTTTCCTGGACGTGAAGACAATGACTGCACAGGCATGGAATGAAAACTTCCAATTCCTTCACACTGCCATGGGTGATCTATGTTGGTTGATACAGGCTTGCCTACACCAGGTTGCCACTGGCTACTGCCTCATCACTGTTGGCATTTTTACTGTATCATCACGTCACAGCATCCAACTCCAATCCACCCAGTACCGTTGCCATTGCCACCAAACCCTTCTCAGGGCAGCCAAGAGCTGCCACTGGTGCAATTCTCTGCATTGACAGGCAACCTCTGAGCAGAGGCACTTCAAAGCACCCTCCTCAAGCTCAAAAGGTTCTCCCCATTATAGTGTGATTGGTTGTTTACACCGAGGTTAATTGGCGTGTGTACAATTGGCCTTGTTTACACTGAAGATTTTCAGATATCTTTGGTCTCCCTTCCCCCTCCCTGCCTTGATGGAAGCTCTGGAACCCAAAGGGAACAGCACAGATCAAAAGGGAAATCCCCTTTCCCCACTCCCCATCTTGCAAGGCTGTGTTTGGAGGACCAAAGCATCGAATTTTAACCCCAGGCATCTACTGTCTAAAGCTGTCAGGATTTGCTGTGAAGTCACTTCCAAAGCACAGAGCAGAGATGCAGCGCAACGGACAACGTGACCGATTGACACCCTTCGTAATGCTGTCTACACAAAACCAGGCACACCACCTTCTACACGCACACCTTTCAAAGAAATGATGGTCATTTCACCTTCTTGATCAGAGAGCTGCACTCACCATACACCTCTAGGCATTCAGAGGCTTCACTGGCTCTACAGCGGAGCTGATCCTGATTGTCTTGCACTTGCAGAAACTCCCCATCGCTCCAGCCCCTGGAGGAGGCCAAAAGGTGTCAGAAAGAGATGCTGCCAGAGCTGCTGGTGATGCCACATCTCTCGAATACCGAGATGTCACATGAGCCAGCCATGGGAGAACGGGGCTATGCAAACGCTGCAGGTAATTCTGCAGGCTTTAACTCACCCCAGACAGAAAAGACTGCTGTGAGTGCTCTTTCACAAGCACTCTAACTCAAAGCTAAAACCAGGCTACTGCCAAAAGAGGTGGGTCTGCCCTATAACTACCATCCCCTTCTTTTTGTTGGCTCCAGCACTCCCACAGTTTGGGAAAGGAGTTTTAGGGGGTGAAATCAGCCTACTTACCTCCCTGAAAACTAACCCTATTGAAAAAAAAACAGTTTTCAGGAAGATGAAAGAGCAAGGCTGCTGCTGTGACACAAGAGGGCAGAAATGCACGATCTAGGGTAAGAGAGAGAGAAAGCCCCTTTGGGCAGACCTGTTCTCTTCTACTGGGCTAAGCCAACCAGTGGTGATTCTAAGGTGTTTATTTGTTAGGAGTCTCAACAAAACGTGCTTTATTCAACTTCCCTGTAAGAATGAAGGTTAAAGCATGCAATTCTCTCCCCTCACTTACAGACAAGATCCCAGGAGAGACAGGGTGAAAGGACCTTCTGACGTTCTCTTGCATCCTGCTTTTTACTCAAGTTCCTGCAGGCTCATCCCTGTGACCTGGGGGATACCATGGGAATCCTCACTACAGGATTAATTCCTGCTCCACTGCATTGTGGTACCAAGCTCAGTGTCCACCACCTGCACTTCATACATACTGAGACTGAGGAAGATTTTAAGTTATGAATTGTTTTCCCCCTGTAAACTGTACCTTCACCTTTGCTATTTAAACCAAAAAAAACCAGGGCAAGTGTAGCCTGGGAAAGGCACCTTGCACTGCCTCAGAGCCTACAGGAGGGCTGAGGGATTCTGCTAGACTGCAGGTTTAACAAGCAATTAGCCATGGTGATGTTTCAGGAGCTAAGAATCCACAAGGCACTCAAAACCCTGTCACGAGTTTGTCAAAACACATAATCCTTGTCTGTGAAGTTTAAAAGTAAATGTATTCCAAACCGGGGAGCTCACTGGTTTCACTGAGAATGCAAAAGTTCTTTGCAGGAGTCAGGCTGGAGCGTTCAGCAAACTACCTGTCTGCTTCTGCCACCAGCCTGAGATTTGGGCAAGGGGTAATAAATTCCTGGCTCTGCACAGATTCCCCACATAACCTTTGGCAAGCGTGTTGCTCAAAAACCTCACGTATAAAATGGAGAGGTGCTGCACCTACCTCCCGTCTGCCTTGCGCATCTCCTTTGAAAGCGCAGGTCAGGAACTGTCTCTGGCAGTTCGTGCCTGGGCTGTGAGAGCTTGAGCAATACCAAATGTCTTCACCTCGGGGCTAGGAGACTGCAGGGTGTCAGCCGGGCCTCCCTCTCACTCAGGTTTCCTGACCCTTTGGACGTGCCCTCCTGCAGCTAGCTCTCTCTGGAGAGACACAGTCCGAGCATAGGGTTTTGCCTCCCTCCACAAGCACCCGAACCATGTTATGGGTTATGCCAATGAGCGATTTCTACCCCCAGTGATGGTACAGCAGGGTTTGCCCTCTCTGGAGAATTCTTAGCACCGAGCAAAGTTTATGGTGCAACACACACATCTCGCCCCCACCCTGCCCTGCAGGGCTATTGCTCATGTGTGGGAGCTATAGAAAAAAAAAGCAACCAGTAAAAAAATGTAAATGTAAATGTAAACCTGCCTGCTTCGCCCCTCACCCCTAAACACTCCGCAGAAACAAACACCCATCTCCACATACTGTTCTCAACTCAGAAACAAGCAAATACTCAGCATCTCTGTCCTGGAGACACAGAAAACTTCTTCACTGCAGAATACTTTCACCTTGCTTCTTCTTGAAGTTAAGTTTCCCACTTACTTGGGGGGAAAAAAGAAAAGAGAAAAGAAACAAAAATGTAATGGAAAACCACAGATGTTGTAAATTTTTATTCTAAGATACTTGTTTCTGTACAAAGGAAGCAAAATGTGCAGTTAAACTTCTATTTACACAATGTTGAAGGTATGGCATAGTAATGAGTTTCTGCATCCTGAATGAACTGAGAAAACGTGGCTGTTCTGTCTGACACTTCCTTAAACAAGGGATTCAGAGAAACAAAGGCAGCAGTATATGGCACAGCCATGGAGCCAGACAGCTAAAGGAGCTGGAATTACGTAGTAACTCCAGTCTGGGAAGGGAAAGGAAAGGGGAAGGAAAGGGGAAGGAAAGGGGAAGGAAAGGGGAAG
>JANVCC010000041.1:2952987-3029259 GCA_025345505.1 Todiramphus chloris collaris
AAGGAAAGGAAAGGAAAGGAAAGGAAAGGAAAGGAAAGGAAAGGAAAGGAAAGGAAAGGAAAGGAAAGGAAAGGAAAGGAAAGGAAAGGAAAGGAAAGGAAATCAATACTGGATTAGGGAGTGTAATAGTGCACACAGGTTACAGAGACTACACAAAAGAAAAATGAGGTGTAAAGGACATTGGAATCCGAATGTCAAAGAGAGTCCAGTTCCTGTGTCTGGCTATGCCACAACACAGGGGTGGAATAAGACAGAGTGGTTCTCACATGTCCCTGAGTGTCAGGGAAGTCCTTCCAGCAGCAGCAGAATAGTAAAGTCTCCTTCCACAGCAGTCTGAGTAGAGATAAAGCAGGCTTGTAGGTGCATGCAGGGCATGTGCATCCTGTAAACATAGCATCACGAAGATGGTGAACCTGATAGGAAGGGCTGACAAAGCAGCTGCAGGGGGTCTAGAAATGGGGTCTTCCCCAAGCCAGGGACTAAATGATCTTGAAGGTCCTGAGCACTGGAGAACCAAATCCAGGCAATATGAAAGGCCAAAGATTATGTCAACAAGCTCTGATCTTACATTGCCCAAAAAGCCTGATGGAGTAATATTATATACTGCCCTTATGTTTATGAAAGAAACCAGTTGAAGGCTTTCTTCTGAAATGCTCCTCTACTGCAAAAAAGGATAGCAACAAATAGTAGGAAGTGACACTGCTACACCTGTCTGTAAAGGTCCTAAAAGCAGAGCTGATAAACAGAAACACAGAGACACATGGTCTAGTGACCTTTCCATAGAACAAGGCACTGCAGAGATCTCCTGGCTCCAACACTGGTTCCTTTTGTACCACCAATCTTCTTTATCCTCTGCCCTTCAAATAAAATAACATTTGCCTGCTCCTGAGGGCAGCCACAAGGATAAACGAGCAACAGCCCAGGGCTACCAGCCCCACCTCTTATTCAGCAGAGTCTGAAAGGAGCTTATTCCATTTACTGTGATTTCTTAAGTACCTTGCTACTTGATTACAGCACTGTCCTGTTTTGAGGGAAAACTGCATTGATTTTAAGCCAACACGATGATGGGTCCACAGCTTTGTTTCCCAGCTCCTGCTGCTCTGATTGGAAAGTATTTCTGTGGATTCTTTGGGCTGCGTTTACTCCAGTTTCTGAGTGTGGGAAAAGTAAACAAGCAATTGTTTATATGCCATCCTTCACCTTCTGCATGCTGGAACACTTACGCCTATTTCAGGGTAGACTGTTAGAGCAAAGAGACACGTTTGTCATTGGTTTTAGAATGCTTGTTATTGCAGTTATTTTAGACCTGTGGAGCTTCTATATTTTTTAAACTCTCAAGATGCTTATAACCAATGCAAAGACATTTGAAGCTCTTGGGTTTTTCACGTGTTGATCGTGTCTCTATTTCAGATTCCTTTAAAATGATGCTCTGTAAGTCAACAGTGATTCAAGAACTGACTGATGAGAGCTGGGAGCAGCAACCTCAGTGGCAAACACGGACTTGGCCATTGCCACTCCCCAGTGAGAGCCCTTCAAGTCTGGGCCTCCATGGAACTTAAGGGAAGGCCAGCCCACCTCCTCCAGACACCCACTGCAGTACCAAGAAAAGAAAGAAGAAAAAGACCTTGATTTTGAGGAAAAAAAAAAACAAACCCACAAAAAAACCCAACAACAACAACAAAACAAACACAAAAAAAAACCCCAACCCCACACTGGTACTGGCAATTAAAAGAATAATCTAGTAATTAAAGAAAAAAAGGATCCATGGGTATTTTCTTCCTACATTCCCCAGGAATGTTTGCAACTTCCACAAGCTAAGAGCATTTTACCTTCAACCCAAGATAGTTCAAATTAGGATAACTCAAAATCTGTCTATGAATTTGCAGTTTTGTTCTGGGATGATGCAAGGATGCTGTTGATTAACACAGGATGCTGGGCTGGATGAGTTCACTCAACATTCTTCTCACAGGTCACATTATTTAGGTTCTCTAGCTCAGCCCCATAATGACATCACACAAATTGAACATCAGCTTAATTAATACTTCCAGAGTCCCAGATCCCGCATCACGTTAAACTGTCAGAGATGCCTGCTTGTTCTTTTTCACACTGCAGTTTTACACTAAAAGCAAAATTACCATCATTAGGTGACCTAACTGTATTTTCCCAATGTTTCTAAATGCCTCAGTGAATCACTAAAAAACACTATCAGGTAGATCAAAGCATCTGCAGAAAAGCTATCGTTCTATATTAAATTCTGTTGAATCGGTTCCAGAGCTGTGAGTGATCTTTATGAAATGGATTGGTACTTTAATGTCTGCTAATCAACTATGAACGTATTTTTACAATCTATTGTCAGACTCTTCCTCCTTTTCAGCTGTCTCAATGTCTCAATCCTGACAGGATTTCCATGCTGTGAGCTATTTTCATCACTAAAAATGACTTCTGTTTTAAGCTGAAATAACCTTGTGCGTGCCACACGAAGTTCAGCATTGCAGATATACAGGATAGTCGTGTTAGAACTTCGACATCTTTTAGAACCACGAATTCTACACTCATAATGAGCAAAACAAAAATAAATAAAGCCTGGCCTTTTTTTTTTTCCTAATTTTTTTTTTAATTATTACATGTTTACATAGTGCTTTGATGAATCTAAAAGAAATGCAAATCAACATTTCAAATAGAAAGTACCACACTTGGCTCCACACCTTACCCTGTGGCCAGGAAATGCTTGATATTCCATGGTCCTCCACACTGCTGAACTGCTGCTGTCACAGGGGGTCTGGAGGCACCCAAGAGCTCCAAGTTGCTACAGGGATCGGGACAGAACGATTTGGGAAGGACAAATTGCATTTTCTAAGTGGCATTACAGAAACTCACGAGTAGTTGCCGTTAATCACAAAACCTTCTATTCTGAAAGCACTTTTATAGTTTCATTGTGAAGCAGAAGTAATCTGTTTTCAGGATCTTGGTTACTTAGTTTCTTAAAGTTAACAGTACAGGGTAATTACTTCGTAGTGTAGCAATGATCTGTTTGGGGGAGAGGAGTGTTGCACTGCAATCTTTTAAACTTATTTTGATGTACATGATGGCTTCACTGAAGTCGGCTGAGGATCAAGGTCTGCACAAATTCCAATAAATACAGTTTCATACAGAAGACTACAAAGGAAAGGCTACGGGGAGGATTAACAGTAAACGTTGCACATCACTAAATTAGCAGGTAGGTGGTTGTCTTTGAACTTACTGTGAGAGAGTACATTCTATATCAACAACCATCAATGACCTAGAGAGACACAAAAATGTGTTAATCGTTTGAATTGTTTTCAAACATCTGCTCTATCACTGAGGTTCTTTACAACCCTGTTTTGACATAAACAGCTCTCTAACATCTTTTATTGCACACACTTCTTTTAATAGTTTTCTGAAATATATTTTTGGTACTTAGTGCAATTAGTACACCCAGTGCAGCCTTATTTGTACACTCTATTTCCTCTACCCAGTGCTGGCAAGCCCAAACAACACTGATGCTAGCCGCGATGCAGTAAATAGTGCAAACAAGAGGTAAAGCATTAGACAGTTGAATTATACACTGAATCCTTACAGCACCACCAAAAAAAAACCCCTATCAGCTGCTGCACAAACCAAGAAGCAAGCACAGTATGAAAAACAGTGGTTTACTATGTTAAACTTTTCCTCTACAGGTCAAAGACAAGCCCTAGATTTTCAGTAATGTATCGCGTGGCTATTTCATTTTTGCTCTGCACAGCCTTTATTCTACAGGAAGTGAAACTGATCTGGCCAAAAATAACATTATTTGATTTTTCAATGACCTACAGATTCATTTACAATAATCCTGAAGAATGAGCATAAGGCTGGATTAGGTAGGACTTGTTTGTCCTGCTCAGCTAGAGGTGGACTCCGACACTTTCAATTTGATTCCAATCTGCAGTCTGAAGCAAAAGGATCATCCAGAAAACAATGAGCCCTATGCCTACCTAGTTAAAATAGTTTTCAGGGTATATTTTTCCATCTAAACAAGTCCCTGCTAAATAACAGTTGTCATCTACAACAACCTCAAATCAAGATTTCATCACTGTATTTTCCATTTGTATTCCTACCTTTGACCTTGGACCACCACCTAAGACAGTGAGCAGTAATTCAGTCTCCTGATCACCCAGTTCTGAGAGAATCTCTCCTGAGAGCAGGCTGCTAAAGGCAGTTTTGTATTTGACCCAGTACTAGAACAACAAACTCCATTTCAGTTTGAGTTACAGTTTGAGTAACAGTTTGGGTTTGGTCCAGGACTGCAGATGGCATGAAATGCAGTTTTCTTTCATGTAAAATCACACGTCAGCGGCGTTGCTACCTCAGAGAAGGTGGCATTTTCAAAAGTGCTCATCACTGATTTTCCTCTCCTTCCTATACAGTTCATACAGGGAAAATAAGGGGTGGAAAAAATGACACCCAAATGTTTCTCATAACTGAAAAATCAGAAACAAGAAAGAGGATACCTGAATTGGCATTAATCCTCTTGACGGTGCTCAAACAGGTAACCTTTTCAGGACTCAAAGTTTCAAAGGGGGGGCTTCACTAACTTAAACTGTTACAGTATTCTACAATTATTTCTCCACAACAACTCACAGAAACTCCCAGTAACGAGCCTCAGAGGCTCCACTTGTTTTAAGATTACATAGCAATTTTGTATTCAAAATGACTGCATAATCTCTAATGAATAAATCACTGTTTCTCTGCAGTGTTTCACTAAGCCTTATGGCTTCCTCCAAATGCATTATACAAAGGAATTCATACAAGCATTATGACGAGTAACAGCCTACAAGTTCAATACCAGTATTTGTTATTCAAAATTCAGGCGACATTAACAACTTCTGACTGGATTCACAGATTGTATAATAAATAATGTTTCTTCCCTCTGACTGGCGAATGGAGGAAGAGAAAGGCTCCGTCGTATCTTGTGCTCAGTGTCATTAATCTAGCTAAAGTACTTTTTTACTTCTCTTTAAAGTGACAGAAATCTTCACCGGGCTATGTTTAAGCTGATATAGAATCAATTTATACTGAATTGGCTTAATTTGGTTATCTACTATGAATACAGATAAGGCCTGAGGCACAGTAATAGATGTTTGTGCCTGATTGTGATCACATAATATCAATGACTTTACAAACTCAAGTTTGATTTCACCTGCAGCAGTAGGTAAAAGAAGTGCAGGCCCCAGATTGCAACATTATATGTTTATATGTGTATATATATATATACAAACACCACACATTTGTATACATATATATTTGCTTATACAAATACATATTTCTGTGAATAACCCTTCTATTACAGTCCCCTGTCAGGTGAAATCAAAGGTAGAAAATGGAAAATACCTTCCCCTAAGACAGCATAAATAAATATGATGGTTTTGGCATCATTCAGTTACTATTTTTGCAAAGATCACTAAGTAATAGGATGCTTTGCCCCGCATAATGGTGCGTTCTTTACACACAGAGCACTATTTGCACAGCAGAGGTTATCAGCAGTCAGGTTGGATGCCTAGCATAAGATGACGGTTTCAGGACAGATGGTAGCAGAAAGTCTGGTGGAAGAATGAGGACTGAGAACAGGAGAGAGCAAGTGCAAGTCTCTGCTACCCTTCCACTCTTCACAAACCGAGCCAAGGGGGTAGAGGCCCTTTTCCTCACCTTCCCCATCAGGGGCAAAGCTGCTGCCCGTGCAGCCCATTCCTGTCCCTTGAAGCCCACTTCTGTCTTCGGGTGAAGCAGCATGTACGGGACTGAAGGGTGACTACCGGACTGATAGCGCAAGTCCTCTCTATCCACTTCGTCCCTGCATAGCAGAGCCTTCCTCAGTAAACACCCAGACCCAGGCATCCCCCGCTGACGAAGCAGACCCGCCAATCTCGGCTGTCCGTTCTCAGCTCCACGCAGCGGGTGTCATCTCCTGGCACCGCTTCGTCCCTCTGCCGTGAGACATTGCACCAAGATACTCATCGCCGTCAAACCCGGCCGGTCCCGACCGTAGTTAAGGTCAAGAAAACAAATAAATAAATAAGTAAAAGATTCCTGAAACTTAAAAAAAACCCCAGCGATCTACGAAAGTGTCCAGCGAAGGCCGACGCCTCCCTGGGCACCACCCGGCACAGGCCAAGCCCGGCAGCCTGGCTTCGGCCGGGAGGTTCTGGGCACGGCTACTCCTTCCCGCCGACAGCCCGGCGGGCCAGGCCGGCTCGCTGAGGGGCAGCCCCGCTCCGTCGCCACAGGCGAGGGGCTGCTCTCGCCTCAGCCTCGGCCGCCAACCGCCGCCGCGCGAGCTGCCGGCGGCCCCGCGCCTCCTCGGCACGGCCGGCCCGCTCCGAACGCGGCGGGGGCAGGGAGGGGCCGCTCGACGGTGGAGCTGCCCGGAGCCCCAGCGCCAGCTCCCCCGTCCCGTCCCGTCCCGTCCCGTCCCTTCTCTCCCCTTCCCCTCGGCGGCGGCCCCCGCGGCTGCCTCCCGGCGCGGCGCGGGCGCGAGGTGCGTTACCTGGAGCTCGGCGGCAGCCTTACCTGTGCGCGCCTCTTCCAATGGCAGCGCACCTGCCGCCGCGCGCCGCCAATCAGCTGGCGGCTCGTCCCTCTGCCCCGCGCCTTTAGTGAAAGAATCCAGCGCCGCTCGGGAAAGTTACCTGTGCGCGCCCGGCCCGGCCGCTCTCGAGCCGTGCCGAGCCGAGCCGAGCCGGCGCCCCAGCCCTGCCGCTCCCCACATGCGAGGGGGAGGGGGCTCTACCTGTGCTACCTCGGCGGCTGGCTGCGGAGTCGGGAGAGGGGGGCAAGGAAAGCAGAATTACCAGTAGCTCTGGTTCTGCCGTCCCGGGCGTTCACACACCTTCACCTGCACAGACCTGAAAGTCCAGTTCCGCCAGGGAGACGGAGGCACCGGGAAAAGGGGAGAGAGTTCATTGGATCAAACATGTCACAAGAGACGGACAAGTAAGTGATCGCAGGCACGCCGCTGCTCCCGCTGCGCGGGGCTGCCCGGCCCGCCCGGCCGGTTGGGTTTCCCCCTCTGCGGCGGCGGACGCGGACCTGCCGGGATGGGCCTTTCTCCCTCCGTAAAACGACGCCGGACCGGGCGGCACAACAACTCCCAGAGCGCCCGAGGACAAGGCTGCGGCTCGCTGCCCCCCACCTCGCTTTCCGCCTGGCTGTGGGGCTTCGCGATTTTGCTTCTTTTTTTTAATTCCCCTTCTAGTTCGCCTGTTTTTTTGTTTTTGGTTTTGGTTTTTTTTGTTTTGTTTTGGTTTTTTTTTTTGTTGTTGTTGCTTTGCTTTTTGGGTTTTTTTTTAATTATTATTTTATTTTATTTATCTTTTTTAATCCTCCTCACCTCGAGGGTCGCTTTTCGGGAGAGAGCTGCCCTCGCCCTAGAAGAGCAGAGCGGCCTCCGCCCGGTGAAGGCCTCGGACGAAAAGTATTTTTTGGCTTTTTGTGTTAGCGCAACAAAGAGCTTTTATCCCGGGCTGGGCACGGCCATCTTCCTGCCTTCGCCTCCCCTCGGCGGCTGCCAGGCGACCGGGGCCGAAGGCGCCCGGCGCTCATTCCGTGGGCGACGGGTGTAAGGGCTCCGGCCCGGCCCTGCGCGGCTGCTCTCCGGCCTCGGCCGTCCCAGCCGCTGCCTGCGGCGCCCTCAGCCTCGGCGCCCTGACCTTGTTTTCCCGGCGGGACGCCCCGACGGGCCCGCCGCTGCCCAGAGACCGGTGCCTCCGCCCCGGGTTAAAAAGTAACTTTCGCATTCGCGGGGCCGATGGAGAAGGAGGGTGGGAACGGCCCGTTCCCGCCGGTCCCGGTCCCACCGCAGTCGTTCTCCCAGCCGGGTGGGTGCGCGGCAGAGAGGGCCGCAGGCCGCGGGCCTGGCTGTGGCGAGGCGTGCGGAGCAGCCCGTCCCGAGCCTGGGGAGACCGGGCCAAGAGCCGTGGTGAAGTGGGGACCCCCTCCTTGCCTTCTAAAGGCACCGGGGGACTCCGCCCCCTCCCAGCCGGGGCACGCAGCAGGATCCAGACGGAGCCAGCGGTGGGCTCGGCGGGAGAGGGGCCTGTCCCGGGGTGGGGAGAGGCGCCGGGAGCTGTCGTTGGGCGCGCAGGCCGCGTCTCGCTATTCTGCTGCCACCGCAGCCCGTGTCCGATCGGCCCCAAACCAGGGGTTGGTTTCATTTACCCCCTTCCCCGCCCGCCCCGCTACGCCGTGGGGAAAGGCCGCTGTGTGCCATGGCGACTGGGCGTGAGGGCCGGTGCCTGCCTGGGAGCGTGGCCGCGGCCTGCTGCTGTGCGGCGCCCAGGAGCCACCGTCAGGCGGCCAGGCGGGAAGGCCATTTTACCTGCTCGGGTTAGAAGTGTTTCTGCGGGAGGCTGCTGGGCAGAGTAACGGGGCAAGGAAGATGGAGGGTGAGAGACACTGCACAGGCCAAGAGGGAGGCGGCAGTTTTTGTCTTAACTGCTGCTCTGGTGCAGGTAGGAGCGCCCGAGACATGAGCGTAATCTCGGGTGTGTTTGGTGCTGCTCAGATGCAAGCTGGGCTCCCGAAGGCGAAAGAGGTAGAGAGGAGGAGCCTGATGTTAGAAACGTCGGACCGAGAGAGGCTTGGTGACAGTCTGCCTCCCAGGGAGTGGAAAGAAAGAGATTATCGGACAAAAAAGAAACCCAGCAGGGTTGGCTGCCCTGATAGGGAAGAGATGGGGCAGTTCAGAGGAGAAAGACGAAAAAAATAGTTCTGGCCTTTTCAATCAACTGGCAGTGGGATGGTACAAAGGTAGTTACTGACATGAAATTAAACTGGCTGTGGTAGGAGCTGGGAACAAAGTGGAATTTAGGAGTTCATCTGAGCAGGGAACTAATGCTTTAGGTGGCCAGATAAGAACAGTAAATGATTTAAATGCAAGGAAGGGAATAAGGACAGAGCCCTGAGGGATTACGGTGAGGCGGGGAGGAGCATCTGAAAGAGCAGTCATTGAGTTGGGAGGGGAACCAGATTAACTGCGAAAGAGCTCAGAACAGACAAGAGGCAGTGTTTGAGGGCATTCCAAAGCGATGGACAGTTCCAGAAATGCACGAATGTGAAAGGGGCCCAAATTACCTGAGCCTAGGTGCCAGTAGTTTCAGCAAGGAGTTGGAAACTAGGCTGCAGCATATCGAGTGCAGTTAACAGGAGCGGGAGGGCAATATGGAGGGGAGAAAGAGCAACTTCATACCACATCTGATTTGAAGCAGAAAAACAGTGCAGTGGAAATCATAACTCATCTGAGAAACCAGGGAAAAAAGTAGTTCCACTCTGGGTCTAGCTTGCTGCTAAGCTACAGGACTATCCTTCCTTCCCAACAGGAACAGTATGGCATAGGTGTAAGGTACTGTGACTGGAGCATTAATGCCCTTCATCCCCTGCTGTATGTAGTGCTGCTGTTGTTACCACAGTGAGGAACGTAAGAGTACTGCAGAGCACGTACCCTCAAGTAGCAGCACTTCCCCTGTTGCAGGTATGCCTCTGATCTGTTTCTGGGTGAGGTGTTTAGAAAATTCATAGGTGATAGGTAAGAGTTAGAAAAGGAAATAAAAAGTAAAGAAACCCCCTGGGTTCTCTGTATACAAGTGTAACAGGAGAAGACAAATACATTCGTTTTCAGAAAAAATGACCAGGTGGAATGAGATATTAGAAGGGTGGGGGGAGTCTGCATGGGAAAGGTGTTGGTTTCTTTGTTTTTGTTGGGTTTTTTCTTTTGTTTGTTTTTTTGTTTTGTTTGTTTTTGCGGTGGAATTTCTTTTGTGTGTGTATGGTGGGTTTGGTTTTATTTTTGGCTTTTGTTGTGCTTGGGTTTGTTGGGGTTTTTTATTTTTGGGGGGGGGACACGATGTTTTAGGCTCTAATTATTTTCAATTAAAACCTAATCCAGAGAGTACAACATTATTCTCCTCCACATGGCCTTTCTTTTACTTAAAAACAAATCTTCCCTACAGGCAAGACTGGAGAGGGAAGCTCATTATTTCGAGGTCAGTTAATTTGTCAGTGTCATTGGACATGTTTTTGTGGCGTTTGTGCTAGTAAAGTGCTGATGTAGAGGACTAAGCAGCTGGGGGCATATAGAAAGTGTGGAAAAATATGTTCCTGTCTTATCCTTCCGTGGGATTTGGTGGCTTGTCTGGAGCTGTGGTACAGCCCACTGCACAGGGGCTCTGCAGGGCTGCCTGCAGTGTGGCTCTGGAGGGAGGAGCAGGGACAGGGTGCTACCTGCACTGTCAGCTTTGAGGGGGAAGGTGAACAGTTAGGTGAAAACTCTAAAGAACAAGTCGTTTCATTCTAATGCTAACGGAGGAGCTTGGAAGGGGAGATTATCCTTAAGATAGTGTGCATATCTCCCTGTCTTTCCCTTTAGTCTTTCTGCCTAAACTGGGTCTTGCCTGCTTGCTGCCACAAACTCCAGAAGAGTTTGAAGAGATAAGGCATGATTTCACATGCATTTTTCAGAGGTAGTACCGACTTAAGCAGGCACTGGCCACTTGTTCTTGCCTCCATTCCACCCTCTCAGCTGTGTCAGTAGAGCTGTTTGTGCAGCTAGGGACCTGGCTCAGGGGAATGTTGGGTTGAGAGGAGCTTGACCTCTTTTTGAAGGTGATTTTTAACATCCATGTTTCATCGGTCTAGGCTCTTCATATGCAGAAGGGGTTCAAGCAAACGGCAAGTGTTAAAGACAGAACTGCTCAAACTAGAACTTCTGCAAAAGGAAATGTGTGTCCCTGCCTCTCTGTGAACCTTTTGGAGGGCCATGCAGCTGCTTCTGTTACTGTCCAACTGCCAGAAGCATCAAAGCGGGACCTGGGGGGTAGAACGTAGCCCAAGGGGCATAGAGCTGGAAGGAAGGAGCATCCCCTTTGCAGGATGCAAAGATGATTCCAGAGTTCACTTCTGTGTAGAATAGGAAAGAAAAATTATCACCACAGAACTCTAGATTAATGGCATTAGTGAAACTAATTGGTGACCTCAATACCTGTGAGGCTTAACAGGGTTTTAGAGATTGCCAGTACTGCTGAGAATGAGGAGCAGCAACTGTACAACCACTTGGGATCAGCCTGGGAAATGCTACAGTTGTGCCACTGCTCCTGGTGTTGTGTAAAGTCGTGAGTCCCACGTAGGCTGGGACTGCAATTGCATGAGCAGCAGCCTTGGTAGCCGGCCCAAGTGTGCTGGTTGCCGTGGCTCTCTTGCTAGCCAGCCAGCCCCATGACTGCCCATCGGCCAGGCTGCTCAGGCTCCCAGCACTCCCAGTATGTGCAGGAGCTACTCAGGACACCCAAGTAGATGGGGCTGGGGCATGCTCAGACTGACCACATTAAGGAGGACTTGGGGCGGCCTGGGTCTGCAGCTGAGCATGTGCTTGTGGGTAAATAACTGAGAGGAGAGTGAGCCTGGAGGTTGGAATGGGTTCAGACCTGCTCCCGGGTGTCAGTGGAGGCATGTTTGCACCCAGCTTACTACTTGGTAGTGTCTGTGGCAGAAGTACATCTTGGACTCTTCACAGAGTAATTTTGCCCCATTTTCCTATTTCTTCCTCAGTGTACAATCTAGATGCTGCCTTTGTATTATTTAACTATCTATTACTATAACAACAAAGGGCATTTGTGGTTTACAGTGTGATTCTGTGAGTCGTTCTTGATTTATTCTTTGAAGGCCAAACTTGTTTCCCATCAGCAGATGTTGAGTGGCAGTTAGGTCACAGACTAAATAAGTTTTTTTTCCCCACGCTGCTGAGTGTCTGGATAAGGCATCCACTGAGGTGAATTTTCCAAAGCCTTACTCATTCTGGAACAAATGGAGAAACAGGAATTAGAGGTGTTTAGTGCTTGCACTATTCAAATGTCAGACATGCTGTCATGGATGCTCCCCAGCAAACCATCTCTGTGCAAAGGAGGTGGTGTGCAGAACGTTAGAGAACTTACAACCAGAAGCTTACCTGAGAGGAGTGAGGGTATAAAATGGTTACTTCTTGCTGTTAACGCTGATCCTGCCAGCTCTCCAGTGCTGAAGTCTCCAGACTGAAGATCAAAGCAGAACAGGAGGGAGAGGATTTTCCCAGGTCACTTACCTGATTGTAATGATCACATAACCTCTTCCCTGTGGAAGGCTCAGCAGGGACATCATCATTCTGGTTCTGGCAGGGACGGCTGAAGGTTAAATGATATTACACCGGTTGACATTTGTTGTCAAGTAATTTCACAAATATTAATCCAGTGCAGCCCACTGATGGTTACCTTAAATATTTTTTTTCCCATGATTATGGAGCAGTTGTCCTTTTCTGTACGCACAAAGTAGCACTTTCAAATGCTGATCTAGGATTCATCATTAACTTTTTAATCAGTGATTGGGAGAGTAGCAGCTAATTAAAACAAAGTAATTATTTCAGACATCCTAATATATTGGGATGCTGTACTATTTAGTGCTAACTTCATCCAGAAGACAACAGTTACTTATGAAATATTTAACCCAGGAAACCATATTGAGTGCATGTGAGCTGTGGAGAAGTCAAATATTGCAACATAGCTGTACCTTGAGAATATGTCTCCAGCCTCAAAGGTTACATGTATCTGCAGATTTGTTAATTTTCCTAATAGTGGGAGATAATGGCATCTTCTGTAGTTTTGTGCTTTAGTTGCTCTGTAAAATACATTTTTGGGTTTGCATGCTTTTTAAAAAAAAAAAAAAATTGCAGGCAGTTTTGACTCTCAGGATTGCTCAGTGGTTGAATTCCTGTTTTCCTTCTGACTGTGTATTTTTTCATCTCCTGAAAAAACAGCAATTAGTGCTATCAGCACAGTAACTATTCAATTTCCATTAACTCCGTGGAAGCAATGAATGAACAAGGGCCATAGGGCCAAGGGTCAGATTAAACTGCAGCAGGTCTGGGAAGCCTTGTCATTACCTGGTTTTAATTTTAAAGCCTACTGCTGGCTGCTTCAAGTCAGTTAAAACAACCTTGAGTACTCTGCATGCTGGAAATACACTTCTTAGCAAAACAAAGCATGGCCTGGTACAAAGCTGCTAAGCAATTGCTAATTCAACTCTGTTAGCTACTGCAGTAAAGTTGTGAGCTCCAGCATCCTCATTTTGCTGAGATGCCAGTGTTTGGGTTGGGTTTTTTTTTAAATATGCCAAAACCTGCCTTTTTTTGAGACTATTTTCTGCTTGGTGTAAAAAAAACCATGAAATAAAGGCAACAGGCTCCTTAGTGTGCTACTAACAAAAGTCTGTCTGCTAGTAATAATATTTAATTAAACGTGAAACAAAGTAGTCTATGAAATCATAGGTATAAAAGTCTGTCTTGGAGTGAGTAATTGCCTACTTGAACTAGTCCTCAGTAGAAATACTCTGTATTTAATCCTTGTGTCAGATTTCTTTTTTGCACTTCCACTTTGACATACTTAATAATATTTTTTTGTCAGTGTTAATGAATCACCTATTTGTTTTAATCTTTTAAATCACAATTACATGCTCAAGTTATTTTGGTTCAGAGTAAAAACAAATAAAACTTCTAGTAGCCATCTAATTGTTAAACTAACCTGTTTTGCCATTCTCTGTTTCTGCTCACTCTGTTATTTTATTTCCTCTTGGAGCCTTTTGTAAAGGTAAAATATTTTCTTTTAACCATTTAACCTGTTTAGTCGTGTTCAGATTTGTCTTGTGCTCAAAAAGCATAACTGTCCCAAAATTGCAGGAGTCCCAATCCTGCATTCATTACTAGGCAAAATTACTCAGGCTCTTCAGTGGGAGTTTTTTCCTTCATATGGACTGCTGGCTGGGCCAGGGGGCATCGTATCTTCTGTTTTCCTGGTGATCTAAATGCTTTGGGTTTTCCTTCATCTCAAGTCATTTGTACACTGCCGTGATCACTGGATTGGGCTAAGTGCATTTTGGAGACCTGTTGGTGCTTCTGGGAATGATGTGATTGTCAGCTAAGAAAGACAAAATACCAAGACACATGGGCCATAATTTTCCTGTTCTTTAAATATTTATGTTCCTTTGTAGTTTTAACAGAACGCTATTATGTAATTGAAACAACAAGGTTGCTGACTTTTTAATTATACCTTTGGCAAAAAATCCTGAGGAGTGTGATTTATTTTTTTAACCAACTAAATAAAAACTTGCAGTGAGTCACACACGGTTTTATAGATATTTATTTATTTTTAATATGCAGAGGGTAGTATCTTTAAGCCAAGAGATCTGGAATCTGTAAAACACATGGTTTCAAGCATTAGGGCTAGCTTTGATTTATACTTCTTTGTATAATGAGCACAGACAGAAAGTTAAGATCTTGGAACATAAAGTTTGTTAACCTATCCAGCTTTTGCTTTTTAAATGGTCATAGCAGTTCAATTTGTGCCTGTGAATTCAGATATATGTGCATAAGTTTTAAGACAAATTGCATAAACATCTGCTCTAAATCTGTTTTGTAGTAAGCCTTATAGCTGAACTGAGATTTATGTAAGTATAAAATAAACTTAGAAAGGGCTTTAGAGCTACTGAAATGCTTCTCAGTGATCACACTCTGCCTTCCTTAGCTCTATCAGAACTGAAGTGAGAGCCTCAGCTCTTTTTCCAGCTCTTGGATGTGGCTGGAGTGTGTTCCTGTACCTTTTTTTCAGACCGAAGGAAACACAGCTGTTCTTGGAATTCCCCATTTCTTACTTTACACTGGAGGAAAGACTAAGCAGGTGTTCTTCCCGTAGCACACCGAGTTACAGCATACTTCAGCCAGCCTCTGATCTGGACAGGTAAAGGATCAGAGACCCAGGAAACAATACAGTATGCGGTGCCTATCTGCACGGAACACAGAAGTGGTCCTTTTGGCTGTCATCTCATTTTAGACTTCGTGCTTCTCCCAGGGTTTCTGAAGTGGATGCGGTTGCCCTGTGCGTTTTCTTATCATCCAACTAAAAAGGAGCTTATGATAAACATCCTATGGACTTGATGTGCTGGGCTGGGAGCCAGGATGCCATGAGTCTGTCTTGCCTTTTCCAGTTATGTACATGGTGCTAAAATTTCTGTGTGCTTTGTAACAGCTGTATGGACCAAAGCCTCCTATCAAAAAACCAAACCAACCAACCAACCAAAAAACCCCAAACAAAGCCAAAGACAAACCAGGAAATGCCTGTGCTGGGTGCCCACCTTGGCACTTTTAACCGCCTGCTTTGGATTTCAGGGGTGAATTCCCTGGGCAAGGCAGAAGTTAGGGGCAGGCAGGCTGGTACTTTCTTCCCCATGAGCACCGACTGGATCAGGATGTAATGCTGAACATACAGCAGACGTCAGGCTGCTTTATGTTGAGTGGCAAACTTAGTACAGGGGTTGGGGGCTGCGTGAACTTTGCCAATTCAGCAGAAAGCTCTTGAGCATCAGAATTGGCCGAGGGACTGGCAGGCAGGACATCTTGTTTCTGAATTAAAAGCAAGCTCTTATCACAAAGCTGTGGCCTTTCGCCATTTTTCATGAACGTGTTAACGGGCATTTCTGATTCTGTGTAAGCTAATTCACAAATTGCATCAAGTTGGGTGAGAATTTGCCTGTAGTAGGATTTTATAGCCCGAAGTGGCTGTTGAAAGTTCATTATCCCTAATCTGAAGAAGAGCTTGAAAGGCCAGCCCTTCCCATTCGGCTAGTGTATTGATGTGCCTTTCCAACTGCTGTTGTTGTGCTGCAGTAACTGAAACGAAGTGAATGCGGTTGGACAGCTCTGTTTCTACACTACACTTGTATAGACTTTATAAAATTCCATAATCTTCATTTTAAGTAAGCTCAAAATATCTCTTTACCAGATGCAGAAATCATTGGTATAAATCTAGAAAACTTACATATATCTTTTCTTAGGAAGAAAGCACACAAATCATGTAAGGTGTTTCGAACAAGAAAATCTCTCTAAAGAGCTGAGGGAAAAGAAAAAAACATTTTGCAAACTAAAGGCTGCCTGAAGTTTAGTCTGGACATAAACACTCAAGTATCAGGACAGTCTAGCTAGACCATCCCCCAGAAACTCCCTTTCATCCTCACACCCCTATAAATTAAGATCCACAACCACCTACTATGGTTTAACACGAAACAACCGCAACATTTTACGTTCATTAAGAGCTCAAGGAGAGCTTGACAGAAAACCTGTACTTTTTAGGCACATGTATCCTTAATTATCCTTCAGGCACAGTATCCTTAACTGTTAAGCTGTATCTTCATGGTAAAATCATGGTGTGCTTTCAGCTTGTACAGGTGCATCCCTCCTAGCTGTGTTCTGGTTGGCAACCCAGTAGAGGAGGGGTGGGCTAGCCCAAGTGGTGAATGGGCACGGTCAGGGTTGGGTTTGTTCTCTGCTCCCTGGCAGGCTGTTTTAGAAGATATGCCTGGGGCTACAGCAGATACTTACTGATACCTCTGGTCAGGCAGGATGGAAGTCTTCCACTTGCCCATCTTCCTTTCTTAAGAAGGGAGTGGCTCTCAGTGAATGTGGTCACTGATGCATTTGCAGCTTTGGATAAGATTTGTAGATGTGCTGCTAATTGCAGGCTCCAGCTGAGGCTTTTCTCACAGGATGGGTATTGGGAGCAGCTCTCTCCAGTGGAAATGCTCTTATGTTTCTCATAGGTGTCACCTTTTGTCTTCCTCATGGTCTGGGTGCCACCAGTTACTCTTCCCCAAGCAGTTAGACAGCTGGAGCAGCTCAGGGGGCCTTGGCATGGCACTGTGCCTGAATAGGACCAGGGGAGCTTCCCTGTGCAAAGCCTCGCTCAGGAGGTTGGGTTTTCATGGCATATATTAAAATATAAAGTACTTATCTCCTCTGGTTACGGGGGATGTTGCTACCCCTTTGTCACCCTTGGCTGGAATTGCCCAGGAGGTTCAGCAGTTGTGGAAAAGGGAGCGCGTGTGCACACACAAGTCTCACTTCTTTGAGAAACCCTCCCTCTCATCCAAACGACCTTAATTGCTAGAGACCTTTCTTTTTAAAGGGAGCGCAGTTGTTTTGGCTGACTGCTTTGGATATAATCTTTGAAATGATTGACTATGTTAAATCATGATAATTAAGTCTGACCATTAACCTCCCACAGAGCTGATGACAGGGATGGGGGTGATGAGGAAGTTTTTTATTTTGCTTAGTGCTATTGTTTCAGTCTGTTTGCAGAGTAAACACAGTGAGTGTGTCGGTCGATTACGGTGCAGACCATAATCTCAAACCAGAGGAGACGGATATTTAGTTTTCAAACGTGAAAACCTGGGGTTTAGAGATAATGTGCTCTGGGGAGCTGTCGGGGAGGCTCCAGGTCTATGGCCCTGTGCCTTTCCAGCCATCCCAACTGTTTATTTACTGAGTTCCTAGAACCCTTTAGCTTCTCCCCGACGCAATCATGTACAACACCTCTGAAGGACAGCACTCTCTTCATTGCTTTGAGATTGTTGTGACTAAATGAGAGCAGCAGAGATTGACTCCTCCCCTCCAGCATGTCTGCAGGCCAGCACAGCCCAGCTCTGAAAAGGCATGTTTTTATAGGGCATCTCACAGGCTGCCCGGCCCGCTCATAAATCAGTTCCGACTGTCACAGGGCTGTGAGTGCTCGCAGTAACAAAAGGCAGTTATTGATTGTAAGGGAAGATTGCTACAGGAAGGAGAGCCGAGCGGTATTTTGTGCATTGCAATGGGCAGCTGCCCATGCGGTGAGCCAGCCCCGGTTTGGCTGAAGGGGAGCTTTGTTGGGGAAAGGAGAATCCTTGCCTGGAATAATTGCCTCTGAGCCAGGGAGAACTGGCTACTCCAGGCCCTCAGCTACCTCTGGCACAAACAGCGGGGCTGTTCCAAGTCTGACTGGAGTCTCTAACAATGGGGTATTGAAAAGGCAGCCGACCTAGCAACGCTCTCTGCCTTTCCTTGGGCTCCCAACTTCTGCTTCAGCAAACCTGTAACAGAACAGATGTACATGTGGAAACAGGAAAGACAAAAATCTTTGGAATAGACAGTAAAAGGCCAGGCAGACAAGCCCTTGGAAAAGAAAGGCAGCTTCTAAAAATCCAGATATTTAAGATGACAGGAAAAGAGAATCTGAACTGGAATTCGTTGCTGTATTTTGTGATACAAAGCTACAAAATGCTCTTTCTCCCTCCCAGAGCTCATAAAACTCTGCTCTGTGTACCAGGTGGATTATTTTGTTTTTCATTAAATAATGAAACGTGTCAACAGGGCTTTGTACCATGGAGATGATAATCTCCACCATCTCCCTCCCCTTCCTTAAACCCCAGGGCGTGCTCTTTGCAGAGCCCTGGGTGAAGCCCCAGCCTGGCAGTCACTGCAGCACAGGGGGGGCCAGGCAAGATAACCCTCCCAGCATCCGAGAGGATTTACCGTATGCGTTCGGTTGTCCTTTTATCAAGTTCTGTTTCTGAAACCAAATAAAAGGCTCGGTTGTACACTGGTTGAATGCCACCCTCTGTGCAGCGGCGACGTTCGGTTGGGTTAGGTCTGTGAAGCTGGCAGCGCTGCAGGTGGAGGAGAGGGAATCACAACGAGTGTTTCCGTAGAAGGTAGCCAGAAATGTTTTATGAAGGTCACCGGGAATAACTCTTGGTTCCGCCAGTGAAGCCTGGACATTCAGTTATTCCAACATCTTTGCAGCTTTCAGAAGCTGTGAGGTGTCAGCTGTTAAAAGTTTCGTCGTGATCCTTGCAACCCGAGCCACGATTCCTGACCCAATTCCTCTTGCAACACCCAGTAAGCAGCACACCCCTGGCTCCTCTATTTCCCTGCCTAATCTGTTTGCCTACTACCTTGTGTAATCGGAATGCAACCTTTTAAAAATTGTTTTGTTTTGCTTAGCAATTTTATCCATAAGTTTATTGAACATTTTACATTACCTACATTTTTATTTCCATTACACTGGAAATTCCAGCCATAGCTGTGGTGCATCAGCTTCTCTCATGACACACACAGACACGGGTCAGTCTGTACTGCTTGCAGGCTGGAGGAAGCTGCTCTGCTGCAAATCCCACTTACTAAGGGTCTCGTGTGTATTGGCATGGGTAACTAGCCGTGGTAAGTGCTAAAGTGTGAATTGAGACCAAATACGTGGATGACTTCTGGACCAGCTGCTCATGTCTTGTCACAGAAAACTTCTCTGAAATTACAGACACACTGCATTCCAAAAGCAGAGGAGAGCTCAATTATAAAATGTACCCAGTTATGAAATACTGAACTGTGCTCGGTTTAGGTGAACACTAGGTTACTATTAGATACTATTTTTTGTTGTTGTTTATGTCTTCTTATTATAGCTGATTTCAGATAAATGTGTTTTATCCTAATCAAGTGTACAACTAGCACAAATACTGGGGCAAAGTGTTCTTATATTGTTAAATAGTTTTAAGATATTTTGATAGGTCTACCTGTATATTAGTAAAAACACATTGAATTATTGTCACAAGATTTACACACATTTCATTTCTTTTTTGGTTAAGTACTGAAGATACCTAATGCTGACAAATACTTATGTCACCAAGTTTAAGCTAGAGATGCTTGCTTGATGTAATCATCTCCCTTTCATTGAGCTGCATGATGTTCTTCATTCAGCATGCCTTGTGAATAAAGTATGGATCCCTAAAAAAAACCAGATCACCATTTTATTCTTCCTGTCTGTGCAGTAACAAGCGACTTGTGGCCTTAGTGCCAAATGACACTTCGTTCAACACCAGACGTGCCTACACCAGCGAAGATGAAGCCTGGAAGTCGTATTTGGAGAACCCCCTAACAGCAGCTACCAAGGCTATGATGAGCATAAACGGTGATGAGGACAGTGCTGCTGCTCTTGGCCTATTGTATGACTATTATAAAGTAGGTAACTCCATTGTGATTCCTCCCAGCTGCACTGCTCTAAGAGGCAGCAAAAGAGGCAGTTTTCAAAGGCAGAAGTCACTGCATCGTGTTCCCTCTCTGATACTTGCATCAAGCACCTTTTCCATTTTAGGAAGCCTGGTTGAGGCTTTTTTTGATGAATTTAGTTCTGAGGAGAAAAACCCAAATCAGTATTCACATGTTAAATTTGCAGCCGTGATTTCTTTTTGAGCATAGCCTTCTTCCCTTGCAAGAGCATTGGATGAATCAGACCCCCCTTTTTATTTCTGCAGTATTCTTTAACAACTTGTCCATCCGTAGGCTTGTCTGCTTTTCTGGTTCATTCCACGCATTTTAGTTTGCTCTTTAACTGGAGTGTCTTTCATCTGACAGTTTCTCATGTTGTTTTTGTTTGTATAATGATTGCAGTAGGCTGTATACAGACATACAGTGAGGTCTAGCCTTTGCACTGGAAATTTTCAGTCTAAATAGAAAAGCAGATGACAGAAATGGAGCTGGACATAGAGCCAGAGATCTAAGTCAATTTACAAGGGAAGCACTGACACAGTTTCAGTTTATGTCAGATGCTAGGACCAAGGTTTTACCTACTGTTTTGAAACCACCTTTCTTTTTTCATGTGTTTCATAGTGTTTAAGTAGAGCTATGTTAGAGATTTCTACTGAAACCAGAGCAGAGTCCTACAGGGGTGCCACTCTGTAATGCAGAAATGTCACCCTGAAGCTCAGGCTGACTCTGCAAATGGAGTCAACACTGACTACCAAGCACTAAAATATGAAGTTGTTCATTTTGTGTGACTGTCTCAGTATTCCTATGTCTGCACTGGACAGATGCTCTGCTGTGAAAGCCAGCAAAAATAATGCCAACTCCCCTTGTAATTCATCAAGAAGTATCAGGAATGAAAATATAAAAATAAACCCCTTTGATTTAATTATTTATTAGTATAAATGCTTTTAGAGAATGGGCTGATCTTTTTATTCTGTGCTACGATCGTTAAATGAGTGTTCAGGAGAAGGGGTTGTAGGCAAGATGCCATATTCCAACCTTATGGTTAAATACTGTTTTAATTTCTTTATTGATTATTTTTCAAGAGATTTTCATTGCTCTTGCATGTTGTTGTCAGTAGAGAAAAGCTTTTCCCAATGAGACAGAAGAAAGGTCCTTTTCTCTGCTTGACAGAGTTACCACAGTGCCAGAGTCTGTGAAGTTAAAGCAGATTTTTAAGATTAAGGATGCTGTATGAGCACCTGGAGTGTTGGCATCTGTATTAGTCATGTCTTTGTAGGTAGCAATTCATTAATCTGCTGGATTTTTAAAATAAAACCAGAAAAAAGCCCTTTTCCTTCTCAAAACTCTCTTCTAAGACACATGTCTGTTCCTTATTCCAGGCAGTTACAAAAGGCCTGGAGTTGCGATGGAATAAGATGTGTTAAGCTCAAAGCCATTTCCAGCATTCAGTCATAACTGTTTCTGTCTTACGCTGGGAGGAAAGGGTAACTCACATTGAGGCTCTCAAACAGGAACTTAAAACCTAATTTAAACCTCTGGGCTGTAATGTGGAAGTGTAGAGAAGGACTTGCAGTGCACCAGACTCTCCTGAATTGCCCTTATTTACCATCTGGCTCTTTTGTTTTGACATGCCGGGTGATGTTTTTTTTAAGTACTTTTTCCAGGCAATAGCAATGATTTGAACTTAAGGTCTTTTTTTTTCCCCTCTTCCCCTTTTATTTACCTAAACATAGGCCCTCATTCAGGCATAAATATATGATCTTAACGGGGAAATTAACATGTGGAAACTGTGACTTGGATTCCACTTCTACAATATATGAAAGAGGATTTTTAACCAGCAGGATGCTTAATGGGGAGAGAGGATGTCCCTAAGAGAAGGAAAGGCTCTGGCTAGCGCTGTCTGACTTTGCTGCTGTCTTACAGATAGAGATGATGTCAACTGTGGCTCTGTAGTGCACTGAAGTATTGCTTTTTCTCCAAACTCACATATTTTCCTGGTATTTCTTTAAAGTATTTAAAGGTAAAGGCACGGCCTTAGCCCATTTTTGGGTCTGTTGCTCTTTAATCCCAAGTTAATTGCAATGATAGGGTGGATATACCTGCTTTTGTAGAAGAGAGAAGTTTTAGCTCCCAAATTGCTGCTCATCTCTTATTACTCAGTTAAACGTGTGTGTGTTAGGAATATGAGCTTTGATTTTCAGATAGCTTGGCCTAGCTTGATATTCCAAAGATAAGGATGTAGAGAAGAGTGCTTTGCTCCAGACTGGTGTGCCCAAGAACTAGAAAAGAAACCAATCCCTACTCTTTTTCCCTCTGGAAATTTTCTGTTCACAATCAGTCTCCAAAAGTAAAACGTCTCCTGGCATCTGTGGACTAGACAACACTGCTATGGTTACATTCTTCTAGTTGCAGTAGAGCAGTCTGAAACTGCAAATACCTGATGGTTGCATTTACCTGACCCCATGCCTGGTGTTGTTCTCAGGTTCCCAGAGATAAAAGGCTGTTGTCTGTTAACAAAGTGAGTGATAATCAAGAAGACCAAGATAAAAGGTACAGTATTATTTAAGATCATACACCCAGCTACTAACAGTGTTGATCTGTTGAGAACTGAAGGAACTATGATAGCCTGAGGGTTTATGGTTTTCTTCCAAAAGATAAAAGAATGAAGACTGTTTTTTTGGAACCAAACTTTATGCCTTTTTACCTTTAATTTATCAGAAAAATTGATCAGTATTGTTAAATGTGCAATTTGCAAAGTAGCAGAAAGTTTCGTGTTTTGTTTTTGTTTCATTTTGTTGTTTTGCTGCTGCTGAGATTAGTAAAATCAGATTATACTGACAGTTGGCTGTTGTCTGCTTTTCTTTCAGTCTTTTTCTTCTAGAACATAAAGTGAGTAGTTTAGCCTCAGCAACTTGATTTGTATGGTTTTATTTAATATAACTTAGGGTCTGCCTAGAAGCAAATAAAGTAACTCTCTTAAAATCATTCACTCAAGACATTTTTCTCACTCCTCTCAGATTTCATCTTTCCTCTGAGGCTAAAAGTGACTTGAAGAGTCAGAGTAAGCTGACTCCTACCTTTGTTAAGACTTCTGGGTGAGAGAGTGCATATTTATGTAGAAAGAATAAAGTTTTTACATAGGAAGGTATCTTCCTGTAAAATTATAGTGGAGAGAAGCTACGTAAGATTTATTTCCATGTAGCTGCTTTGGGACAGCCTTAGATGGTCTCCACTGGCTGTGTAAGGTGAGAGTTTAAATAGGTAGTGATATAAATTCACTGTTTCAAAACGGAATACAAAACTTACTCTGAGGGACAGTTTTTCTGCTGCGAATGCCAGAGAAATTCCTGAGGTGAGTTTGATTGCCAAAACTGGCCTTCAGTGGAAATCCAAGAGAGAGGAACTGTAATGTCAGAACATATCTCGTGGGCTGAAAACAGAGTGTTACAGCTACTAGAAGTTTTAAGAGTTAACAGTTTTTATGTCGGTGCAACTGCTATCGGCAATCAGATTGCTTTCAACACCAATGGTGGGCAGACATGGGAAGGCTGCTGGAGGTTACCTTGCAGCTGTGATAGTTACTGATCTACTCTGATAAAATGGGATTCCTGAGCTTGCTCTTTCAGAAGAGCATTGGTACCAGAGCTACAGAAACAGCAGTGTCCTGTCAGCAGCCTGGAAGAGCATGCATCAGCATATGAATTTTGCTGTTGATATTCTGCCTATTTCCCATGCAAATTATGCAGTGTGAGTTAATCCACACCTCTCCTTACTCTTTCTGCTTATTTTTTCGCCTAAAGGCTGTTGCACTGATGGATCGATTTTGCATCCAAACTGTAGGCCAAGGCAAAAGCAATCCCAGATACTCAGAATTTCTTGTCATACTCATTCAGGTCAAATCAAATGTATTATTTTTCCCTAGCTGTTACAGAGCTCTAGACCTCTCTGCTTGAGGTGTTTTGCCTAGGATTTGGTAATGTACTGCTTCTTATGGCAGTGGCTTATTGCAGTTGAAAGATCTTCTTCCCTGCCATCTAAGATCATTAAGCTATTTAAGGAGGAGATTCACTCTATCAGGACAGTTCATAACATTTTTTGGTGTTTTATCTCACAGAAATTGTCTTAATACCACAGAAGCTCAGAGTAATTTAAGTGGGGGAGAGAACCGCGTGCAAGTCCTGAAGACAGTGCCGGTTAACCTTTCCTTGAACCAAGATCCTCTGGAGTCATCCAAAAGGGAATACAACACGAACGTGTCAGGGAGCTCGACTCCCATCACGGGGACTGGAGTGACTGTGGTTAAAGCAGAGGAGTTCACCCCGGTGTTTATGACCCCACAAGCACACTATGCAAGAGGAGAAAATGAGGAGCATCGCGGGGTTATCTTTGAACCGTACGAAGTGTCCAGCATCGCTCCCCACACAAATTATCTCAAAGATGACCAGCGCAGTACTCCAGACAGCACCTACAGCGACACTTTCAAAGAAGGAGGAACAGAAGTAAGTTTTGAACTTCAAATTAGCATCTAAGAACTCCGTAAAAAGCAGTAAAGGTTAAGGAGTTAAAGTAAAGTTAAGGAGATTTGAGCTTGCAAACAAGATAAGGAGATTTGAGCTGTCCGCAAGAGCCATTTGTTTGAACAAATTCATCTCTGCTCCTTGGCATATTCCTGTCAGTCTGTGCTCTGATTATAAGGGAGCATCATGAGGTGTTTCAGAAGACAGTTTTAAAGTTTCTTTTTATTGGAAATTCTGAGAATTATAGATGCTGATCTCTTGTCTGCTGGGGTATTGTGTTAAGTGGAGGGTAGCTGCCATTCTGAAAGATTTGTTTCTGTTAACCAGATCTGCCTTCAGACCTATTTGGAGCAGTAGGAAATAGCAGCTATTCTGCAAAATGTGGGAAATCCTTAATGTTCTTCGTAAAATTTGGGAAATTCTTGATATTCTTCTGAAAGTGCAAATAAGCAGTGTCAGCCTCTGCTGCTAGATAAAGACAAGTAATTTCTTCAGAAGCTGTCTGTTGCACTAAGCGATGTGGGTGAGTGAAAAAAAGGGGTAGAATTAGGTGGCTAGAGGGGAATGGAGAAGTTAGCAGGCAGGGAGAGATATGTGTGCATATATAGAGAATGATGAGGAGAAAAGAGACAAGAAGCACTGTGCATATTTTGCAGTTATGCTGACGCAAGGGAACTACACAGTCAGCTCTAATATGGTGAGTACCCTCTGGCTGCTTTTGCCTCCTGCAGAGTGATGCAAACAAGCCAGAAACGTAGAGAGGTAAAGAATTATTTAAAGCTGACAATAACTCTGCAAATAATTAGAGATATTAGGTGGTAAAACTCTCCCTGGATTTTTCTGCTCTGAGTGTATGAAATTATAAATGTAACAAAAGTACGAGGCGAGCTACATTAAGGCTGAGTTACTCTGACTGAATGGGTAAGAAAATCACTGCATGTTTGTGTGTGTGTATTATAGAAAAGTAAACTGTCTCTGCACAAGCATCATAGATCAGGATGTCTAGAGGTGAGGTCTGTTTTCAAATATAGGACCCATTTAGGTCGACTAACTGAATAATTGATGAAGAAATCTAGCTGGCTGGTGAAAAATCAGTAAGATCAAACCTTGGATTAGTAACTCTGCTCTGCGTTATCAAATCACATAATTTTAGCTATTTTTCATTGTTAGTGATAAATTATGTGAGTCCAGTGGTACCGTACCCATTGCTTTCCCTGGGGTGCCGTAGCTGAGCCATTCCATTACACTGGTTTGTTCTGGGACTCACTACCGGGAGCTACCGAGCGGCCAGTCTGCGCTGTGCAAAGTGCTGTTGCATGAGCAAAGTTGTTTAACTTGGAGATAAAAAGGGAGTTTACATCTCTATGTTGGCCTTGCATCCCCAGCTCCACGAGAGGGTAATTTCTGTTCAAATGGTAATATTTTGCATCCCAGACTCCATGGTTAAGTAGTTTTCTTGCAATATTTTGTTAGGCGTTTTTTTAAATGATTGCTTAATTATTACAAGGTATGATCCTTGTCTTCTAGGCTTTCTCTTCAGTCTGTGGAAAAAGAAGCAGTCCAAATCAGCTTGCTGAAAGTGGGTGGAATGCTTAGCTGAGTGCACTCACTCATCTCCCTCTTCACCTCCCCTATTAACTGTCCAGGGAGACTCAACAACTAACTTTAAGTCCCCATCTGTAGCTGGTAGGTGAGGTGTGTTCCACACACCTTCCAGCCCAAAACACACGTGTAGGTGTGTGTGTATGTGCGTGGCAGGAGAGGAGGAAGAGCTTTCCCACCCTGCTGCAGCCTCGCTCAACACTTAGACCATCCCTGGTTTTTTGCTCAGGTACCCAAACCCCAGGGTGTGCTTTGCCCCCGTGGCTCCCTGACTCCTCCAGCCATGTGCTGCTGTGTAGGGGCAGCTCTAAGAAGCAGGTGTCAGGAGAGCATAAAGGAAAATGTCAAAACTAGAGAAACTTGTGCTAAATGGGCGTTTAAAGTAGAATAAGTTTTTCATACTCATTTTCCTATTCACTTGGAGAGAAAGGCTGGGTTTGGCTGCAGTAGATTTGCTGTGATAAGCACATTATGAGAATGTATTTAGAAATTGTTTCAAAAGGTGTATTGAGTGACTTAGTTGTGTTATGCTGAAGAAGTGCTGAGTTTTCAGAGATCCCTGTGGTACTGGCCGCAAACACATTTGCTGTGTTCTTCATGTACAATTTGAGGAATAGATTCACCTTTCTCATCTCTTTTATATTATTTATCTGTGATTAATTTATTAGTCCTTTATAGTATAGACAAAATTTTTGAGGATAGGTAAATAAATGGCGTGTTTTGACAAAGTCAGCCTCTAGCCTTCATATACAATGTGACTAGCATGTTAATAGGGGACCATCTTCATTCTAATACTCCTCAGATGTTAGTTTTCTTTGAGCATTTAGCTCATCTGTTCTACTGCTCTTGGATCCTTGACTTTTGTTCTTCAGGAAATATTCCTAACTGGCTCATAATACCTCTGCACTTAACTAGTATCTGACTGGATATTTGTTACAGCACAGTTGTGCATCAGGTAGAATTAAAAACTGTTTTCAGAATTGCCTGACTTGACCCTTCTGGAAACAAAACAGCTTTTAATTGCTAACTGGTGATCATAAAAGAAATTCTGGACATTAAATATAATGGTCCATCAGTGAATCAGAGAGACGTCAGCAAAAATATGTTTCAGGCAAAACACAAGCCAAGAAGCAGCAGCAAGGCTTACGTAGCAGTACGAATGGGCTTATTTGCTCAGGAAGGCAAGAGTCCAATTCATTGCTTAGTCTGTGCAAAAAGATTTCATTTATTTCAGAATTCCACCTCTTGGTGGGAGGGGTTGTTTATTTTTTTGGTTGGTTTTTTTTTTCTGATGTGTTTTCATTTTTTAACGAGTGACTGCAGGTCTCTTTCCTTCTGGTAAAGCGCACATTTCACTCAAACAGAATCATATACTGAAGGTAAAATACTTTTTTAGGCTTCATCACAACTCCTATTCAAAACAGACAGCACAGCAATCTAAATTTTTGTCAGCATTTCCTTGGCCTTCAGGACGGGTGACCACACGTATTTTTAAATAAGGCAAAAAGTGCAGTCTCTAGGAAAACTATTATTTCATTTGAAAATCTGCATCCTTGAGACAGGGCACATTTTCATAGGCTTGTTTTAGAATATATTCATGTGTAGGCAAAGGGTTTAATAAGGCAGAAGATGATTTTCAGCTACATTGCTGTAGCAATTAGATTATGAAAAACTCTAAAAGCTTGACATAAATGTTTTTAGGGTTTTTGAGTTTTAAAAGGTTGATGGTTTCTTCTGAGGCTTCTTCAAATAAACATAATTTTACTTCTGTTGGTATTTGCCTTTTGATTGTATCAAACTGTTAATTGTTTTTTATTTTTCAGAAGTACCGCAGTGTGTCAGTGGGGGCTGAAGAATATATTTATGAGCAAACAAGGTATGGCATAAGCTTGGAAATGTGTTGACTGGCATCATGTTGGAATGTATCAAGGAGAGACTGCCTGTGTTCGCTTCCCATCCTTCTTTTCATCACCCTGGGACACCTGCAGGACTCCTTGACACTGCCCAGTATCACTCTCCCTTTCTTCTCCTGTGCATGTTGGGTTTCATACCTGACCAATTTATATCTTCACCTGTTATCTTCCCTCAGAATTGTTTTATGTTACTAACTCCTCTGAAGCCCCCAGGAGATAGGAGAAATTAAAATTGTTAAGAGGGGTCCCAAAGGTAACAGGGCACAGCTGTGACAGCCAGGCCATGGAAAATCTTCCCCACCCTTCAGGCTGGCAGAATGCAGAAGTCAGACATCCAGGATGGTTCAACTGGCTCCACCGACAGTATAGAATTCCTTTCTTAATTTTTCCTTCCTTTTTTTTTTTTTTTTTTTTTTTTTTACTCCCTAGTAGGTTTTCTGGGAAGCCTTCTGTCTTTTTACACTGCTTGTTGTTGTACTTCAAATGTACCTATAACATAATACATACAAAGTTTCTATTACAAACTGCTTAAAAAAACCCCAGACTTTAAACATTTCAAATATTGAAGTTTGAAAGTGTCCTCCCTAAGCACAGAAAAAAGAGCAAACACTGCAGAGTCACTTTAACTAATAAAGACTATGATCAGTGAAGTTTATAAGCTGATGTTTCATTTTGTGCTTGTGATCAGTTATATCTGAGAGATGTCTTGCACTTTTGAAGCAGAAACATGCCTACCTGTTTTTCCTGGCTGCTTCTGTAGTGGAGGTTCCTTACAACTCAAGCTTTTTTTTTCCCTGAGGAATATTAAAACACTCATTAACTGCAGTGAGCTCAGAACAAAGTCATTAGATAGGCAACACGTACAAAAGAGATGTTTAGCAAAGACTGCTCACTTCCTACATTGGATATAAAATTGAATCCGGAAGCTTTGGTATCGTTAACAATTCTCAGACATGACATCCTTCATGTTATGCCCAGGTCCACGGTAGAATGAAGCCTTCAAATGCACATTAAGAAAAAGAAAACATATCTTTTCTGGGAGTTATCTGCAAGTAATAGAAATGAAAACTTCAGATTGAAAAAAAAAAAGAAGTGGTGAATATTAAACTGATTGGAAGCCTGATAGAAGATCCCTTAATGACTATGCAGGGCTTTAGCTGAGACTCATGGTGAGATTCAGAAGAGTATTATAAGAATTTGAGCGACTACAGTAAGTTTTAAGGGTAGTAGTAATCCTCCTTCTATAGGGCACACTTTGCCAGCTGGGAATAAGAAGATTCTCAAGTGGTACCACACAGAAGCTGCAGAATTGGCCAGGTGCAGCATGTCTGGGCTTTACATTTTTTTGCCATCTTTCTGAAACATATGGAATGGCAGGGAACAGGAGAGCAGACTGTGGCAGACTGTAGGCAGCTCTGTTAAGACACTGTGTGCCTGACTTTGGTTCATCCTGAGCCCTTTTCAGCAGACACCCTTGTTAGGCCTTCTGTCTGGTGGGAGGTTTAGCTTGATCAGGTTATTTTTTATTCTTCTTCTTTCTCTTTGAGTGGGGCTTTAAATATTCTTCTTCTTCATGCCTCTTAGTTATTTTTTTCCCACTGGATAGTTATAAATGTTTTTGTCTTCCCCCTATTTCTATGGCGTTGTTATGACGGTCCAGAGTGTTTGTTTGAGCTAAGAATTAAGGGTACACTGTTGGTTTGGACCAACATATTCGTCCTTTTAGTTCTACTCCAGCACTGCTCAAATACTTTGCTGAATCAGGACCTTTGTGAAAATGCTTCTCCTGTACCTCCAGTTTGTGAGGACATCCTGCAAGTGACTCCCTGCATTAGGCTTCCCGTGGTGACCAAATGCAGTTTAAAGATAAGATTTATTCTTCAAGGTTAACGCTATTTTTCATTTAAGAGAATGTGAGGAGCTGCAGGCATCGTTTTTATTGGATTATTGTTCAAGCCCATTATTGGAGGAGATGCCTGGAAGAGGCTCTGTGAGAACAGTGTTCAGTTACAGTGCTCAGGAGCTGTACCTTTTTGTGATTTGAGTAGAAAGTTTTCCTGTGAAGGAGGATGTCTTCTAAAATCTGACTTACAACACAAGAGCAAAGTCTCTAATTTTTGTCTTTTTCTAAGGGATTTTACTTCATTTCAGATACAACTACATGTAGGTACTTTGCTGTGATAAATTTTGAAAAGAAGACTTGTAAAAAGTTGTCTTTAAACAAAGGGACCTCCTGTCCCTTGTGGCTCTAGTCCTTCTCTGCACTGTGCTAGAAGTAGCAGTTGGACTTTCCATCTCTGTGTCCATCTTTTGCCACAAGTTATGTTTTGGTATTTGCTTGTTTGTTTTGTTTTGTCTTTTTTGTTTGTTTGTTTGTTTAAATATTTAATTATTTAATTTTTGTTTTATTTTTAAATTTCTTTTTCTGTGACCCTTCTAAGTTTCAATGTCTATGGAGGTAGCTGTTTTCCAGCAAATCATGCTGAATTCCCTCCTGCTCTTTGACGCTCACTGTGTGGTATGTAATCTTGTACTTCTTGGTAGTTCTTCTCAGAGAAAGTAAAGATGTAGTCTTTGATCCAAGGGCTTGCAGTCCAGATTTTTTTTATGCCTGGTCTGATGAACTTGAAAAAAGAAAAATGCATCTTTAAATACCTGTGTGACCTTTTCCTTGAGTTTTGTTATTAGCTGCTGATGCCCTGCTTATGCAAGGCATGGAAATACGTACTAAATGGAGATGAACAGAAAAGGAGAAAAGTTATATGGATTTTATTGGTGTTTCTCTGCCTGTCTTTTCAACAGCACTTTTCAGTATACACTAGAAGCTACCAAATCTCTGCGTCAAAAACAAGGGGAGGGGCCCATGACCTACTTGAACAAAGGACAGTTCTACGCCATCACTCTGAGCGAGACGGGTGATAACAAATGTTTCCGGCATCCCATCAGCAAAGTCAGGGTATTGTCCAGTTTCTTTCCTAGATGGGAATGGAGTTCTGCAAATAAATGTTATTGTGGTTGGTTGGTTTTTAAGTATTTTTTTTTTCTCGTGGGACAGGACAGAGCAAGCTTACTCCTGCCCAATGTAAAGGTGGGATGGTACTATTGATGGTGATCTCAAGTATTCTGGGGTCCAGTTTTTTTCAAAGTGTGATCTTATGATGAGTCACTTATATACATACCTGCCTCAGTTTATGGTTTGTCAGAATGGTAATTGCACAGATACTGCACTTGACGTGGCTGAGCTTATCATTGCTATGATTAAAGAAAAAAAACCAGAACCACTACATCTGCTGTAAGTCCATCTTCACTCAGTCATGCACTTCAGCAGCTACTTTACAGTGCATGTGGGATAAAAGTGTGTAGAGTTGAAACCACCCTTTGACATAAATTTTAAATCGTTTGCATCATTTAAGTGTGAGCTTTCACTTGATATTCACCCAGAAGCGCGACAAAATGGATAATTTGCATCTTAGATTCTTCAGGTAGCACTGAAGCTTGGGTATTTAGCAGTATCTGCTGGGTGAACAGGCCTCCTGATTTCCCTGGTAATGTTTTTGAGTAAGCAGATCCTAACCCAGTAACCTTGGAATGAACAATGAGCCTCAGAGTAGCTACACTGCAAATTTCATCCTGAAGCTGGAAGGGCTGCATATATACAAGGCTGCAAAAGTGTTTCCATCCAAATAAATGAAGTAGCATTAAAATGATTGTGACTTCAGTCAGAGGAGTCAATGAAAGTCAGTATTTGCAGCGAAGCAGACAGCAGCCCATGTATTTCTATCTTACATGAAGTTTAGACTCTTCGTAGAGGCAATGATCTGTAACCTCAATGGAAGTTAATTTTTAGCCTGGTTTCCTAAGGACATGAGGCTGTGATGGCATTGTGTTGTTGGCTGAAGGTGATGTAAGACTTCTGTGCTATGGAAAAGTCCCTTTTCCTTCCAGCTACCCATTCCTTCCCCCCTCTGTGATGCCAGCTCTAGCACTTCTACAGCTGAAATGGGAGTCAGGAGCACACTGGTCTAGCTGAAAACCAGTCATCACAAGTCTCCTTCACTGCACAGCCACATGAGTTTTGAAGCTGTGGCAGCAGAAGGGTGGGAATTGTAAAGGAGAGATCAGCCTGTTTCTTTTGGAGGATATACAGTTTGTAGAAGATCGTGAAACTACACACAGCTTTCATTAGCATGTTCTGTTTACCCCCAGCCGAGTGACTGTTGAATTTATTGCCAATTCCACCCAAACCTTACAGAGGGACGAGAGGTTTTGAGGATATTAAACCTCTGCAAGTACCATAAAAGTGGTTCATAGAGGAAAAAGATTAATGCTGCTCTTGGTGGAAAAGCTGCAGTCTGCACTGCCAGTTCTGGTTCATGCAGCAGCTGGCCAGCCAGTGCAGACCTGGTGGCCAGCCAGGCTGCATGGGCATGTCTGAGGACTCATCCATGGCAGGTACTGCCTTGTGCCCATGCAGTAGCTTGACACAGAAGATGTGCTGGTGGTGCTTGGTTTTTATAGGTGGAGTGGAGGAGGTCCCAGAGCACGTGAAGGGGTATGGTGGTGATCATGAATCGATCGTGATTGAGCCCCTCAGCTTATGGAACAGCTTGTTGATTGTTTTTATGAGCTTGGTGACTCAGGAAGTTAAAGGAAGAATGGAAACAGAAGAAGATACTTAAAAATGATATCTTTTTCACTTTGGTTTACCTAATTTGGGCATTCTTTCATTGTTTTGTGTTTTTTGTTTTGCTTGCCCTAAAAGCAAGGCTTTTTCAAAAAGCCTTTATTACTCATGGGAAGTTTTGCATAAAGTTTCATCTCTTGCCTTTGAGTCACAAAGATGAACAAAGAGCTTGAATTGAAAAGCTGAGCAGATCTTAGTAAATAGTTCCACTGGGTTTGTCAGTAAATAAATGTCTGTGAGTGTCCTGCTCCTAGGAAGGGACTGTGTCTGCTGAACTGAAAATGTCGTGCCTTCAGCCAGGGAGGCTAAGCTCCCTAACAACACATCCTTTACAGTGCAGTGTCACCTTCCAGAGTGACAAGGAATCTCAACTCGGGGAATGTGAACACTGGGATTGGACTTGGATCAGAATTGCAATTGGGGATCCTCTGACTTTGAAATGACCACTTTTTATTTACGGCAACTTAAACTTCTTAAAATGAAGAATATGATTAAGTTTTATTTGGACTACCAAGAACATAATCCTAGGTCTGCAATATTTTAAAACGTATGTTTCTTCTGCCCTGAGATTTTAACTGTGTTGCAACATTGGACTGGAACAAAAAAGAGCTGTCTTCTGCAACCTGAGTACTGGGGGAGGGCGGTGACTGGATGAGCATTAGAGACATATGGGAAATTTTAATTTGTGTGTTTCTGACTGTTAATTACATGTTAACTAATGCCAGTTCTGTCGATTTTCTTAGAGCGTGGTCATGGTTGTTTTCAGTGAGGATAAAAACAGAGATGAACAGCTGAAGTACTGGAAATACTGGCATTCTCGGCAGCACACAGCTAAACAGAGGGTCCTTGACATTGGTGAGTGTAAAAGGATCTCCAAATGTTGCAGGGGAGATTGCAGAATGTTGAAAGCTCTGGTACCTTGCATAGGGATGAGGTGAAATACATTAGCAATGGCTGCAAGACTTGTACCACAGCCTTTAGCAATGGCTTGTCCCTGCTAGGATTGGGCCGTGGGGTTTATGAAGCAGGGTGGAGGCCATGCAGAAGCAACAGTCCTCAGTAGTCACAAAGGAGAGCTGCCCATTGCACGTATTTTTAACGGTGTTCCACCTTCTGCTGCTGTGAAGTTGAGGTCTGTGCCTCCTCAGGAGTTGCGGAGTGTTTGTTTCCTTTAGTTTTTCAAAGGCTGATCCGCTCTTTGATCCATCCAATAACAGTAGCAGCCCACACAACAGTTATGTTAGCTAATCTGATGTGTCAGCGTGGCCTGAGAGTGCAGATGCCATCATTACAGTGACTGCAAAGGAGCTCAGGGGACAGCTACACCTCCGGTTTTTGAGTCTTGTCAGTGGCAGAGAGAAGAAGTGAGGGAGAAGTGAGCTCTGCTGTGCTATCCTGAGAGACCTGGTTACTGTTCATCCCACCTGAGGTATTTACAAGCCCCTTTCAGCCACAACTGCCCTATCCGCATGCTTGGGAGATGTTAGCAGAGGAAGAACAGGTATCTGCTGCCAAGGAGCCTGAAGTTGAAATCTGTGGGAGTGTCTAGACATCAAGCACTTCTCCCCTCCCACGTGTAGTTTACACATACAGCCATCTGCAGTGGATTCCAGTCAAAGAAGTCTATCTTGTCTTGACTGCCCGAGGGAACTAAACCATTGAATGGCAGGAATGGGAGGGAGGGGAAGAAAAGCAGGTTATTCACAGAGAGCCCTGCAAAACCTCGGGGGTGATTGATCAGGGAATCAGTCCCTAAGTGGTCTCATGCGGTGCCTTTAGACTTTCAAATGCTGCAGCTTCAACGAGGCTAGCATTATTTAAAGTCAAGTGTATTTGGTCAAAGCAGCTCTTCCTGAATCTCCTCCCTGCCTCTTGTCTTATCATCATAGCTCTGGCTGAACTATTTCCCCAGCTTTTTTTTTTTTTTTTTGGTGATAGTTAAGGCAGTAAAACCTCCACCCCAGACCAAGTGACTCCGATCATGACACGTTAAAAGAGCAAGTATGCCACGTCACAGCTATTTCTGAAGGCTGTCTGCTTTTCCATGCTAGTCTCTACAAGCTTGCCGTGCTAATGCTCATACCTTTGAAGGTATGTGCTGTGGAGCTCGTTCCATCGCAGCGCCAACACCCTCTGACTCCAGCACATTTCAGTCCCCTTGCCCAAACGGGTCGGCTTGTGACGCGTGTTCTGCTAACGTCGCGCTCTGCGAAACGAGCGCTGTGCACGGGCCGTGGGTTTGGCTCTCTTAAAGCCAATGCCTTTTATGTTCCCCGTGGCTCGAGATGAAATAGGTCTGTGCTGACTTTCGAGGCGGTCTGGCACGTATTCTTTATTTGGACTGCAAACACGAGCACAGCCCGGTGTAGTGAGACTTCCCTGGCAGGTGTGAGGACTGTGAGAGCAGGGTTCAGCTCGGAGTTTTCGGAAGAAAGTTCTCTGTAGGGTTTTCTTGAGAACCTTAGCTCTTACCGAGTATGTTTTGATTTCATTGGGATGTACATTGTGAATATTGGGTTTCAGCTCCCAACTGCATTTCCCATAGAAGCATCAAGCTACATTTAGCAAAATCTTCCAGTTTTAGTTTGGTATCTAGTGATCTAACTGAGCAACTTCATCCAACTTTGAAGTTGACCCTTCTTTGAGTGGGAGTAGGGTAGTAGTTGAATCAGAAGGACTGACTCCAGGAGTCCCTTCCAACCTAAATTATTGTGTGACTCTATGAATATCTCCCTTTACATTAAAATTTCAGATCCTTGAAGGGCTCCTGTAAAGGAACAGTGAGTTAGGGTCCAGGCCCTGTGCAGTTAACAGAGAGAATTGGGTGTCTGGGAGGGAGATTACAAGTGCCAGGATACACCACGGAGAACCTTTTAACCAGACAGTGAGAGAAGCTTGTTAAGGACAGGCGTGTGTATCAGATTTGTCCCATCTTCACAGCACAGTCTGGCAATCTGCTGGTAACCCCACTTCTCTTATATTTTGGATTTCACTCCAACTGTCAACAGTGTATAAAGGGTGAATCATGTATTAGGCTCCTTTAAAACAATCTATGAATAGCCATAAATCTGTGTAACCTGATTCATAGATGTTTAAAATAATCAATACTATTTTTAACTTGGATGTTTGTAGCATATGTTTAACATCTGTGAATCCTTTTAAATTTTCTATGAATGCATTTTTAATCTAGAGCATGACTTGGTCCTTCACAGACAGAGAGTCAAATGAATTTGGGATATCCTAGTTCTGGGATCCATCTACTCACCCTTCAGATAGGGGTGATGACTCTGCTTGTGCTTTCACTGGTGACACAGGTCTGTCTGTCTGCCTTCTGACCTGCAGCTGTATTCAGGAGCTAGAGGAAACAGAGTGACTTGTTTCCATGTGCAGGGGTCACTGCTTTGGTTTTTATTTTGTGTACTGGCTGGTTCACCTCCTGGGAGGAAGGATGGTTGAGTGGAGTAGATGCAGTTCTGGGTCTGAAGGTGCATTGATATTAACAGGATAAGCATATACTTAGGTGTAGGCAAGTCCTTAGTGCTTGAGGAGTAAACCTGAGGACTTGAAGCTTATTAAGCAAGAAGGAACAGTGTTTCCCAGAATTTATGTTGGTTTTTTTTTTTCTGAAGGAAAGAGACACACTTTCACTGGTTTTAGCAGGAGTGAGGAAAAAAAATGTTAACTTTTCTACAGTGCTGTGACATTGGATCACTAGCTTTTTCTTTCAAAATAATGTCAAGTAAAGAATACAATATTAGGTTGCAGCAAATATTGATTATTTAGAATCAGTACCATAATTTGGCAAATACTGGAACAGGTTCAAACATGGACATAAAGAGTGAATGTGGAAGCTTTAGCTTGGGGTTATGTGTGCTCTAGAATCTGGCCCATATTTTTTTTCAGGACAGTCTGTATTATTTATGTGCATCACACAGAAACTACTACAATGGTATGTAATGCATGCAAATTATTACTGTTTAATGTTGAAATTTGCCCTTGTTTAATACGCTGTTTACCAAAATGAGGAAATAATTCCTGTAAAGTCATTTTCTTGCATATCAAATTTCCTGTTTCTGTTAGCTCACAGCAGCAGAAGAGGAAGAATCATAGTCACCCTAACTGCTTTCAGATATCCTGGGATGTAAATGCTTTCTTAATCAACTGAGGATCCTTCTTTAATTATCTGTAAATCGAGGGGAATAGGATGCACTTCTGCTTTTAAACAGCATGTTGCATAGACACTCCATGAGAGCTGTGTATGGCAGTTACGGAAGCAGAGGCATGTGGCGGGGGAAGGGAGGAGCTGGTGGGATGTGAGGTTCTGACAGCCTTTTAGGAGAAGGAAACATGTGTCTTTACAAGACATCTTGTTCACGTCTTTCCAAAGTGCACCTACACAGCACGCCCATATGCAGCAGGCAGTTGCACGAGGCACTTTCTGGTGAATCATAAATTTAAGGGGTGGGTGGATGTGTGCACATGCATATTAAACTACTTATGTGTCTTCTAATTCCTCTCATTTGCATTCCCACACTGAATTTAGATAGTGAAGCCAATGACTTCACTCTAGAAAGGAGATCTGAGTTCATGATTGGAATGAAAAGCCTGCCTGCCCTCTCAAACACTGTTCACTTGCTGCATCACTAAGTGTCTTGTGCTGTTTTTCTGGTCAGAATGATGAATTTTTACTGCATCCAGAATCATTCATGTACCCCAGGCACACAGTTTCACTTGCCCAGTGAAATGCCAGAATCCCTGCCTTTCAGATGAGAGGAAAATATCCCGATTGCACTTCTCATTCCTTGCAGCACTGATTTTGTTATAAATGGTTTTAAAACAGTTTTTGCCTAGAAATTACTTTCTAGAGACCAACAGCTTGTTTTTAGAAAGGCAAAGGAAAGGAATATTGAAACCATTTGTGTGTCTCATTTATGGAATACAAACCTATCCTCTTTCTATATCTGATGACAAAGCTAAGAATCAGTGTGCTTCTGAAGCAGAGATCTGGGCAAATGTGAAGCAATCAAGATTGCTGGGTGACGTCAACTTGGCCCTCTGGCACCTGGTCCAATTGCAGCCCTGGAGGGGTTTTAAGGAAATGTATATGTCCCAGAGAGACAGCATTTGCGTGGACAATCTGGAAATTCCTTTAATCAAGCAGATATTGCCTCCTGACAAACGCGTGTTAAACTGTCTGGCAAAGGGAGGGAAAAAGGAGACTTGTTCTGCTTTTTGATTATTTCAAAAAAAAAGACCTGGAAGTTGTCTGTTTTACATGGTTTTCTGCCCTTACTCTTTTAGGGAGAGTAGGAGTTAGGTCATCTTTGATATTTGGCCTTCCTCTCTCTTGCTTTGCATTCCTTCTGAAACGCTTTTTGATAACAGTAACAGCCCTTTGGAAAGAGGTGAGAAGAGGGTGCAGATTTTGTAGTCAGACAATTTAAAAATACTTTGTGTTTGTTTGCTTGCTATTCTAGTATCATACACACTTTGGAGAAAAGTGGGTTAGGTTCTTTCTTCCTGGGTTTTTTTTTTGTTTTATTTTTAAACAGAGATCCAGCATTCAGTGAAGTAATTCCCGGGAAAGCTGAAATGGCTGGGAAAAGGTCACTACTGATTATTTCCTCCAGTGACAGCTCTTAGCCTTTAGAAAGCTTCTTTAGGATTTACCATAATGTCATTTATTTATGTCACGTTTGAACTGTCCCTTTAAATGCGTCAATAGCTTTCAGTCAATTTTCCAATTTTGGCCATTTCTTGGCTGGTCTGATGAACGCATACACTTATTCCCACTACAGTCACACTGATTCCTTTTTGAGAGCAAGCTATATTTTGCAAGAACATTAGCTAACGTTGTACAATGCGTAAGACTCAAGCTGCAGTGTGTTACATCTTTGCAATTAAGGTTATTAGTAGTTCAACGTAAACAATACGAGAGGTGGTTTTGATGCATGAGACAACCTAGCTGCAAAAGCAAACTATGAATTGTAGAAGAGAAAGTTCAAACCTTTTTCATGAGTCTTTTCTTTCTGTGTCATTTCTTACAGCTGATTACAAGGAGAGTTTTAATACCATTGGGAATATTGAAGAAATTGCGTTCAATGCCGTGTCCTTCACTTGGGATGTCAACGAGGAGGCAAAGGTGAGGCAAAACCATGCAGGTGATAGCCCTTTCTAAATACCATCCATCTTTAGCCATTGCTCCGCTTCTCTCCTTTCTTAACAAATAATAAGAAAGGAAAGTAGAGGCGAGTGAGCTCAGTGTCTGCAAAGCCAGGCAAACTGTGGTCTTTCACTGACCCCGGGGATTCTGGGCATCTGTAAAAGGCATATATATAACATGGTATATAACAGCTGTCGAGATGGGATTGCAGTCACACCTGTACCACTGACAGATAGAGATGGTCTTCTGAGGAAAGCCTGCAGGGCTCTCACAGTATACTTTCTTCTTGTGGCCTCTCAGTGATTTTTCCATTTAGAATATACCCAGCCTGAGAAACTGCAGAAGTTACTTGCAGTGTAGGACAGAAGGTGAATGTTTTCTTTCTTTAAATTATCAGCTTCCTTTCTACACTATTAACATCTCCAGTAATCAATGTTCTGTAAGCCAGACTGTGCCTTCCCTTGTGTTGGTGTCATTATTTTTGTAGAGTTACACACACTGTCCTGGCAATTGGGAATGAATGTATTTTGAAGGACTATTTTTGAGGACTTCCTCAAAGATGCTTCCTTTTCCCTTTTTCCCTTTTCCCCTTTTTCCCTTTCTCCCTTTTTCCCCTTTTTTCCTTTCTTCCTTTTTCCTTTTTCCCTTTTTCCCTTTCTCCCTTTCTCCCTTTCTCCCTTTTTCCTTTTCCCTTTTTCCCTTTTCCCCTTTTTCTGACATGGCTTTGCATTTGGGAATCTTCCTGCTACATTGAACCTATCAACCAGTACAACAGAGCACCTTAACAAGTTTCTTAAGGATGAGGTTATCCAAAGGGTGGCAGAATTGTTCAGTTGCATGGACTACTGCAGGACAAATGAAAAGCTGCCGGCAATTACAAGAAGAAATTGGCCCCCGGAAAGCAAACAAGAAAGGAAATAACCTGTGTACAATGAGCAGGGGTAATGCAGGACTCTCAGGGATATAGAAATAATGATCAGCAAACACTGCTGAGCTTAGCAAACTCCTGATACTGTTTTCATTTCGAATACAAATTGCCCGATGTGCTAAGAATCTTTCAAACACAGACACATCTTCATGCTTGATTCCTCACCATATTTCTAACAGAGCATTGGAGAGATTGTGTCAGGTGAGTGAGTCTTGTGAGAGACTGCACAGAGCACGGAGAGGTGGCATTAACACGCACTGCCCTGTCTTGCTGGCTGAAGGTGCTGAGGTTTGTAGTAACAGGGATTTTAATCTCTGATGCACATTTTAAAATAATAGAGCGCTAAAGAAAGACAATAGTTCTGAAAGTTGCCTAGCTCTTTCAAAAGCTGGCCTTGGTAAACAGAGTTGTGCTTGGCCCAGTTGCTAATGGTGCTATATTTACTCATATAATGATTGCTTTCTCACTGCCCCAGATATTCCCCTATTATGTGATTCCATTTCAAAATGCAGCGGTATGTTGTCCTCTGTAGTCACAACAGGTGACCGTTGTGTGCACGTGACCATTATGCAAGCAAATACAGCAAATACAAGTTCAGGATCTCCAACACAACAGACTTGCCCAAGGACCTTTACAGAAGCAGTACTAGGGCTAGAGCATGGGCAGCCTTGTCCCACTGGCAGCCACCATCTCCATTGCCAGGGCTGGCAGTTCTTTAACACGCTGGGATTTACAGCCACAAGACAGATTTAGCAAGACACTGTGTTGATCTAGGAGCAAGAAAGTCACATCCACTAGTGTCAGGTGTTATCCTTGACCATTCTGTTGCAATCTCACACCATTCACGTGGCTCTTGCCTTGGGTGCCAGAACATTAAGAACACAACTCTCACAGCCACCACTGGTAATGTAAGATTTTAAAACAACGAGTCTCTTATTGTTGGTGGATTAAAAGTGTCGGGAGTGAAATTAAGAACGCCACTTGTATTTCTGTAGGACTGAGTCATTAAAATGCAAATTGGCTCATGCATATTTATTTTGGAGAGTAGTTATCAGATGTCTGATCTTTTAGGAGCTTGAATTGCAAATACGATAATATTGATAAAAGTAAGAGGATGCAGAACATGCTTTGGGATCGGGCTGTCAGGCATAAATCAGGTTGTACCTGGAACCTCCCCACTGTGCTCTGAAGTGTTTCCCTCCCCGCACACGTGTGTACGTGTGCCCACACGCTTGCTCCCGTTGGAGACTCTGATACAATAACCAGTTGCACTGGGTCTGGGGATCCCCGTAGGATGCCCCTGTGGTGTTTGAACCCCGCGGACTCTGAGGCACGTCACTGAAGGCTGTTTTTTCTCCAGCAATTACCTCATCAAAAAGAGATGAAGAATTTCAAGGCCTAATTACAGAGTCTTTTCTTAAGCTTTTTGAACGATGATCTTTCAACTGGCTCCATTGTTTCTGCTCGGTGTTGTTTTCCCTTTTCACCACAACTTCAAGATTAAAACTTAACCTCACAGGCACAAAGACCTTTCTCTTCTGAGTCAGACAAAAGCAGCACAGAGCGGTTCTTTCCAGGGCCTCAGAGATGTGAATGTGATGAAGCATTCCACTGGCCCAGGAAGAAATAAAGAAAAAGGACCGGTCTTTGTAAGTGCAGAGGGGAGTGATACTGAAAAATCAAACAGAAGAAGCAGAAATAGTCACCTAATCAAAATCACCAAACCAAATAGCCCTGTCTCTCCTGGAAGACTAAATCCTGCATCTAGGAAGACTTATCTGGAGCATCAGATTTCTCACTTTCCCACTTCACCTGGAGGGCAGCTGGAGTTCTCCTCCCACGCAAGCAGAGCGGTACCCTCCTCCTGGAAGCCATTCAAGATGAGGGTATAACAGTGCGGGTGCGACAGCCAGATCTGCCTGCTAACTGTGAGCCTGCTAAGGATTGGAAAGGCACCCCTCTTGGATCTTGTGTGCAAGGAATGGGCATTCAGAGAGTACAGGCAGAGGCCTCTCTTTATCACCTCAGTAATGTGAAGGGAACCGGAGTGTTGGCTCCAGCTCCCCATGCTTGGTCCCTCATCTTCTGACTGCTGCTTGACAGAATGAGTCAGTGGAAGAGGGAATCTTGCATGTGTTGAGCTGTGGATTTATCTCACCACTGCTTTCTGTGGATTAAAGCAACAGCACTAAAGGCAGAAACACCATTCGACCGGCCTTTCCTTTGATGTATCTGGTCGGCAACGGCAGTCGCCTTGCCTTCTGGCAGAGCAAAGTTTGGCCCAGCACATCCTTAACTTTTTCTTGCACAACATCTGTTTCTTCTGGGGTTATTGTCTAGCGGTCACCATGGGGCTTGTCGTTCAGAGCAGGACACAGGGAAACGAGGGGAAACGTCTACAGCCGTGTCAAACTCTTCTTTATGCCTCCTTGAGACAAAAGTACTGTACAGTAAGGAAGCAGAGGTAGGAAGTGAGGAATGTTTTTTTGTACAGTCTGTTTTCATTTCCCTCCCATATTTCTGTCTGTAAATGTGCAACATTTATGGGAGATTAGTTGACTCCCATTGGTTGAACCTGAACTCTATGTTTGGTATTTTTAAAGGTGTTCTTTTAAAAAAAGGCGAGAAGACAAACAACAATTAACAAGAACTGGGTGACTTTTTAACCATCTGTTTAAGGTCTTTTTATGACATGCTAGAAGGTAGCTAGTTGCCTTGCTGTTGCCCTACAGAAGATTTTACTGCGGCATCTGGCTGGTTGACAAAGTTCTAGTGAAGGCTTTTCAACAGAAAGCTCGGCTTCATTTTTGATAGACGTAGATCTGCCTGCTTGTGGTCTTAGTGCTGACAGAAGTTAGTTTGCAAAAAAGATAATTAAGAACTAGAACTCTCCCTAGTCAAGGGAGAATATCTTGGTCATAAATCATACTGACTCTTTGAGATACATCTTCTCTCTGATTAATACTTTGCTAATTGAAAATGGCCAGGATGATGCTACTTCTGAAAAAAGACATTAATCGTATAGTTTTATGGAAAGTACTTTCTAATCTTAAATTCAGCCGTGTGACTTCAGTGAACAGTTACTAAAGAGAAATGTCACCTTAAAGCAGACAAAAAACCCCCTACTTTTCAGTGATATCAAGAATGTACTGATTTCTGCTGAGCACATGCAGCAAACAGACATGTTGGTAGAAATGTTATTCAGGCAGGTGCTGGCACATGCTTTTTGGTATGTACAGTAGTTAGTTGTGTGCTGCTGTTGTGTATGCTTGCGTGCAATCATTGTCCTGCTATATTTAACTGAAAATTGAGATCTTTAATCCAAAGCCTGCCGAAGCCTCTGGGAACCTTTCCAGTTATTTAATGAGTTTTGGCATAGCCCATACAGTAATAAGCTGTTTTCAATAAGTAAGTGATTTGCAGGATTAGGTTCTTAGGTATTGTGGGCCAAAGTGAGCTATGATTCCAGTGGGCACAATGGTAAAATCAAGCTTACAGAGCAGCACAGTCTCTAGCAGTGATTTGTATTGTGACAATCCATATTTCTTTAACACTGCTAGTGATACTTAGGACAGGTTTTGACTAGTATGAGAATTATTTTGTTCTTAATTATCAGTTACCATCCTGAGTTACGTCAAATTTTGTTAATTAGGGAGGAAATTTTCTCTACTCTTAAAATGTAAAGGTTGGAGGAAAAGATACTTTAATTTTGGAGAGGTAATACCAGAAATTATGTAGGATTAGACTTGTCAGACACTTTAATAAACCACATCTATGCGTGCAAGTGTGCATGTATATATGTATATATATATATTTACATATATATATGCGTGCCAGGCGTGCATACATACACACATGTATATATATTAAAGAAGAGTTAAGCTGTGGTAGCAAATAATGTTGAAATTTCAGTGTATACAAATGGTTTGGTAAGTATGCATCTGAGATTCAAGGCAAATGGCATTTTTATGTAGTTGCCGGGGTGTGGTGTGGGTTGAGGAAGCTTCAAAAGAGCAATGTAAACATTTGCTGGAGACATTTGTATTGAAATAAGACAAAGGCTTTACCTTTGTATGGGATTTATAAGGTAAACGGCTGGCAGGAGAAACTATAAAAGCACACTTTTTGTGTATGTGGGGAATGATGGGATTGATGTTAGTTATTTAAGAGACAAGTAATTTATTTAACTCTTTGTTGTTACAGTCTGGAGGGATGAACCCTTTTAAAACCAGATTTTGTAAAGAGCCATCACCTGGGCATAGATTCTCTACAGTGCCAGTATTCATCAGAGAAATTGCTTTAAGTTTCTGATTTTGTTCTATAACAGACTCTTCCCTGCCTTCTGCCCTTGGCTCTTTCTGTGACGACGTGAGCCAGAAATGTAAATAGTAATAAAAGGCTTACATTAGTTTTGTAACTGTAGACCTTTAAAGTGTATAAACTGAGAGACCACAGCAGGAATCACGTTGGCTGGATTAAATGATAAAAAGGGAAATGCCTTTCTGAGCCTTGCTTTCTCTTAAGGCAGGTTACTGTGTTTGTGTCTTGTACATCACTAATTACGCTGCAGTATTTAACAAACAGTAATTCACATAATAACAGCTACGCTGTGGAGGAGCACCTTCCCCGAAAGAGACAGTGCTTTGTAACAAACAGAAGAGTTGTCGCTATCTTAGGCCACTTGTGAAACTTTCTCAGGCATCAAATGTTTCTCCAGAGGAGTTTTTCATTGCCAGTGGCATGCCTGAGCTGGAGACTTAGATGGGTGGAACTCTGTTGTTAATTGCTCTAATCTAAGAATGCTGACATTAAATAATAACATAAAAAAAAAGAGAAAGACATCGCTGTAACAACAACTCAAATGGGTTCTTGGTAGCAAAACATTAATAAAATCCAGTTTGCACAGGCGAAGAAAAGGTTGTAAATTAATTTAGTAATAGTCACATCCATTAAAATAGTTCTAATTTAAGTGCAGACAGGTACCTGGGGGAAAAAAAAAGCAGTGATTTCTACTTCTGCTACTGTCATTTCTACTTAAATCTACCTTTCCTAATGACGTAAGTCTCTGGGCAAGAAAACAGAGCAAGGAGGATCTTAAACCTGGGTGTCTTACAAGAGAAGTAGTGTGGAACTTCATCTGAGGCTGCCCATGAGCTTGTTTTGCACCTTGTCTTACTGAGAGTGGGAGTACCTGCATTATGGGCAGGAGCTGCAGAGGAGGGGAGGCTGAGGGTTGTAAAGGGCAAGGCAGGCTGTGCTTGGACAGGAGGGTGAAATCATTGGTCCTCAGAGCAGGAAGCTTTCCTCAGCCATTGCTTTGGGGAAGCAGAGATTTCTGGTCAGAGCAGGGGAAAAGAATCCCTACTAGTATTTCAAGTGACAGAACTTATGTTCCCTTCCCCTTTTCCTCTGCACAACCCCCGTGTTTTCCAAAGCCAGTGTTGTGCTTTACAGGCAAGCTAATAGAAGATTGTGCGGAGACAGAAAATTTTCCCCCAAATAAATGATCTGTGCTAATTTGAATCCATCTGTCTATCTGCAAGGTGCAAATGATTTGACAGAAAGTATAGTACACTTCATGCACGTGAATGTACAGTCATTGCTCCTCAGAGAGATCCCGATGTATTGCAGTGTCAGAACAAGGATATTGTCTCTTAGAGCATCAGTCTGTTATTCATGCTGAATAATCTGTTACTGCTGTACGGGGACTCTTGAAACGATCAAGTCTGTCTTCCCCAGCCACTCCTACTCTGCTCTCTTTCTGGAGGCAGTGGAAGAGATGACACACAGTGTAGGTAGTTGATTAAGATGGGACAAGATCTGTTATGTTTGGGTTTTTTTTTTCCTCAACCAAGCGTGCAGCAAATGTGGTAGATGCACAAGCTGCTGGGGAGATGCAAAGCCTGCACGTCTCCTCTCACATAGAATCATAGAATTGTCAGGGTTGGAAGGGACCTTAAAGCTCATCCAGTTCCAGCCCCCCTGCCATGGGCAGGGACACCTCCCACTAGAGCAGGTTGCTCACAGCCCCAGCCAGCCTGGGCTTAAAAGCTTCCAAGGATGGGGCTTCCCCCACCTCTCTGGGCAACCTGTGCCAGTGTCTCACCACCCTCATGGGGAAGAAATTCTTCCCAATGTCATTAGTGTACATTTTAATGTACAGTTTGGAAAATGCCTATGCAGAAGTTTGGGCTAAAATATAGCAGGACCAGGATCTGCTTTATGCCAGACCTCATTCCACTCCTGTGTTCACACACTTTAAAGCAATGCCCCGACACCATAAAGGAGTCTGAAGGCACAGGAGAATCTCGGCCAATGTGTTTCAAAGGCATATGCACCCTTAGCCACACTTACCTTTGGAGCTGGAGACCTAGTTGTAATTTGAAACAGAAATAACACTATCAGCTTCAGAATCAGAGTTTCACCTAGGGGCCTTCCCTGCCTCCCTCCTCTCCCCACAGTTAAAGTTCAACTATTTCATTTGTAAATGCAGCTCTGTGATACCATCAGCAGCATAAATGTGGAGGGGCCATTAGCTCGCTCAGGCAAACAAGCTGCTCCTGGCTCCATCGTAAAAACCTGACTGTAATGTTACCTTCTGCCATTAGGGTAAAGTATCCCCCCCTCCCCAGCCTTGCAGGAGCCCTTCTCTATTCTCAGCTGCCTGTCTCTTAGGAGGGATGTTGCAGTCAGGTTACTCAACTGGGTTTTTTTTCCCCTGTTTGTGAACTGGGGAGGGGTTCCTTCATGCTCTCCCTTCCAGAATCCTCCTTGGATTAGAAGGCTGTTAGCTTCTCCTCTGGTTGCTGAGGTGTGCATCACCTCTGTTTGAGAGACCTCGCAGATCTCTTCCTTCCTGAGTGTGCCTCAGTCTGCTGGAGCAGGTTTCACATCCTCCTGGCTCAGGAAATACATACTGGTGGTTTTTTCTCTGCTTTTTTCCTTAGTTCACAGTTTAGGGTAAATATATATATATATATATATATATGTTTGGTTTTTTTTTTTTTTTGGTTGGTTGGGGGTTTTTTTGCTGATTTCTATGCAGAGGAAAAGTGAAAAGTGAAAAGTAGAATCGGGTTAATACATAATTGCCCCAAATTACTATGTAATGCATATATTCCTCACTGGGAAGATAATTGAATCTTTAATCCAGTTTCATCTCTCAAGTGTCACCCCACTGAAAGATAGCAGTGGTATTTCTGTTCACAATGCTTGCTTTGCATCAGAATAGTCTGTGGGAGACTTGGTGGTGGGATACCCTTCTCCCAGGTCCTGTAGAACCACATGACAGATGAGACACACACCTTGTCCCGTGGTACCAACGGAGATGAGAGGGCAGGAGGGGACTACTGCCTATCAAATGCCGTAAGTGGAGGTAGAAGGAAAGCACAAGATACGTTTCTGAAGCAAAGGCAGGCAGAGCTTGTCAGGAACCAAAGGCAGTGTCAAGCTGCATGAGTGCTGCATGGTCTGAGAAGGGGTAGGAGGTAGTTTTATAAATGTTTGAGAAACTCTTTCCCAGTTTGAAATAGTGAGATACATTTTTGAAATTGAAGAAAGATAGTGAAGGACCCTTAAAGTGAAGATCAAGAGTATCTGTTGACGGGATGGAGGAAGGGATATTGCTGATGAGAGTGTAAAGACCATTTATAAAATTCAAAATAGGGTAGGACTTGTCTCTGACCACACTGAATATAAATTGTGAGCTGTCAGAAGAACAAGCCAGACAGCTGGAAAAGAATGATGCAAGATGATCTTGCTGTCTGTACTATCAAATAGTACAAACATACAGAGCAGGTCTGCAGAGTGAAACAAGTCAGGTCTAAAGATCTGCCATCGCCATGAGACACATTTTAGGAGGTTTTATCGCACATTATCTTTAGTCAGTTCCCACAGGCTGAGCAACCATTAACAGCTGGAGCATGTCAGGTGTTCTCCTAGAACACAGCTTATGGGCTGACTCTTCCAAAAAGAATCCAGCTCATGCATGCTGATCTCTCTGGTGTGAACCAAAGTACAGTAAGTTGGGACAATCGAGTGATTCACTGCAAGTGTGAGCTCCTGATCCAAACTGAAGCATCAAGACACACCTTCAAATTTTTTCCTTCCCAGTGCAGAGGCATCTTTGCTGGACTTAGGACAGAAGTGGAGGATAAGTGTGATTTGTCAGAGTGTGGATCATATCTGAATTAAAGGGTGGCTTTGGTTTTTTTTTTTGAGGGATGTGGGTGTGGGAGGGGTGGTATCTGCTTTTATTTCCCATTTGTCCTCACGCGTTTCTGGAATTTTAACAATTGTTTGCACCACTTTTAAAAAGTAATTTCTCTGGCACGCAGATTTTCATCACCGTGAATTGCTTGAGCACAGACTTCTCCTCACAAAAAGGAGTGAAAGGGCTTCCCTTGATGATTCAGATTGATACGTACAGCTACAACAACCGCAGCAATAAACCCATCCACCGAGCCTACTGCCAGATCAAGGTTTTTTGTGACAAGGTGAGTGGAAAGCACAATTACCATGGCTAGAGGAGGAACCTTGTTAGACAGTTTATTGTTGCTGTATTTTAGACCTAATTAAATGGTTTTAATTTCCCTAAAGAGTTGTGTTTCGTGGTAGATTTTGGACCAGCTGTATCATAAAACCAACAGATTATCACATAATTATTTAACTGCTTTGCAGCCTTTTGGGGCCTGATTCCTCAGCTTGTGATCTACAGTTGGACTCTTTAAGGACAGCGTGTTATAAGTCGCGATCCAGGAATATCAAAAAAGTCATAGAAAGTAGAAACATAAAGATCTCTACTTGGAGGGTCAGTGCTGACCATAGGATCACACAAGTCAGTGCCAGTCTGATGATGTTTTCCCTTCTGGCTCTAACAGCCAGGACAGGTAGCATGTAAACCTTGTGGAGAGGTCTCTAATAAAAAAATGCACCTTTCAGAAAGGCCTGCTAAGCTCTCTTTTATGACACAGTGGAAGACAGTGAGTCCCAGTGATGCAGCTGATGTTTTTTATCCCCTTGTTGGGTTATTTTGGAAGCTTCAGTGAGACTTTGATGTTGTTAGGATTTTCTTATTAAACTGCAAAAAATACTTTAGCCATTCCCATTTTGTAACTTTTTCTTTTTCTTTTTTTTTTTTCGTTTTTTCCCCCCTCACTATTTTTGCAAAAATTGCCTTCTTTCACAATAGATCTCTCCAATGCTTTGTGAGAATTGATAAGATTTTTCAGCACCAAAACATAGATCATGCCTGCCTTGATGAGTCTGACAGCATCATGGTCCGCTGTATATATCACGAGTAGAAACAGTTACTCAGAAATGTTATCTCAGTGATGACTTTTAGATGTGAGTGTGACCATGTGTAACACCTGCCAGCCAACAACTTTAACCCTGCTGGGAAGAAATCTTTCAAGGGTGGGGGAGCTGCTGCTGATGGATCAGTCAAGGTTCAGGGATTCAGGAGCCTACATCTATTTAACTGACTTGGAAATTTATCCAAATTAGTCTTGTCTTACAGGTGGGAACAGAAAGACAAAAGGCCATGCCCCAGGCAATACGTAGCATTAACTTTTTAATGGAAGGGTAAGAGTTCAACTATTCCAGGTCTCTGTGCTGCTACTCCTTCCCCTTTTTGATTTCGTTCCCTTGTTGCTGTCTTGACAACGGGATCTTGAGTGCTAATCAGTTAGTTGTGCTAGTGGAGCAAAAACTTTGAAAGTAATGAATGTAAATGTATGCACCGAGGTCTTCTTGCAGTCAAAATGTTAGGCTTTTAATTGTAACTTTGAATGTCAAATATTTAGAGATTTGAAGCTACAGCTGGATGTTAAAAGCTCAGTAAATATCAAAGTAACAAGTCGTTTTCATCTACCCGTTTTTGAAAAGCAATTAGAAAAATCTGAATTATTTAAAAAAGAAAAAAAAAAAAGGAAGGAAATTCAGAGCACAAACTCATCAAGGATGACCTGTAGACACAACTGGTGGAGATTTTGAATAATACATGTTCATTGCATCTGTTGGCTTAATTGGTACTTCACTTATCCAGACTAGAAAACAGGAAATGGATGTCGAGTCTTTTAATCAAAACTGTCTCAAAGTAGAAGAAAAGATCACAGGGATAGTTAAAGCATTATCTTCATCAAACCTCTATTTAAAGTTGTAACTGGAGGGCTCAAGGGTGTATTGATAATGGGATACATATCTACATGATCTAAATGTATGCATGCATACAGGCAGACAGAGCTTTTGGACTTAATGCAGGGCTGAAAATATGTTGAATGAAAATGAATTAAAATTGTCAATGTCAATTCACATGACAGTTTGTGCTAACTGGCACTTGGAAATCCAGGACTAGACCCTCTTCTCACCTCATGCTGCTAGTTTGTCACAGTGCTTTTGTAAGTAAATAAATGGTTGGGGAATTTCCTCTTGTTGGTGACACTGGGAGAATTCTTTGCTCTCAGAGGAAGGTAGCTGATTGGGCTGGGTACCATCACGTTTCCAAGATGCAGAATAAAACCTTGATCCTGGTTGAGGTGATGCTAATTATAGAATCATAGAATTGTCAGGGTTGGAAGGGACCTTAAAGCTCATCCAGTTCCAACCCCCCTGCCATGGGCAGGGACACCTCCCACTAGAGCAAGTTGCTCACAGCCCCAGCCAGCCTGGGCTTGGAAACTTCCAAGGATGGGGCTTCCCCCACCTCTCTGGGCAACCTGTGCCAGTGTCTCACCACCCTCATGGGGAAGAAATTCTTCCTAATGTCCAACCTGAATCGACCTATCTCTAGTTTTAATCCATTCTCTCTAGTCCTGTCACTATTAATTGGAGGGTCCTGTTTCTCCACTCGCCCTCTAGTGACCAAGGAGGGGTTTGCTGCCTGTTTGGGAAAGGCCCTGAAACTGAGATGATGAACTACCTCTCTGGCATGATAATTAAAGAAGTTTTATGGGGCCGTTTAAAAAAAATCAACCCAGCAAACATATAATAATTTTTCTACGTTTTAAAAGTGCGAATTGTACCGTTAGGCTGCAGTCTGACAACCACGAAGAGAAGCTGATGGGGAAAGTGCCTGATTTATTACAATCAGCTAGATGAGAGGAACTGCACAGAAAATTCCTCCCACCGAAGTACTGCAATGTATCTCAGTCTGAAATGTGGAAGAAAAAAAGTTTCTGTGCCTGACAGTGTTCTTACAAACAGTTTATCTGCACTGAAAGTGCCTCCAGGCTCAGTAGATGTGTTTGTACATCAGCTTCGAGGAATCACAGGTAGAGGTGTCCAGTTTTTAAGAAAAACATTTGCTGGTAAATTGATGTCCTCCAGCTGAAACACAGCATAGATGTTCTGGAAAGAGCATCCCTGAAGAAATAAAGCTGCATTTAGCTAGGTGGTACATTTTATCTATATTTTAGTATTTACTCAGTTGCCTAAACTTAGTATTTATTTACCAATAAACTAGAGAACAACATCAACTCAGACCCAGTGTGTGCTTTGTGACATAAATGCATGGAAATAAAGGCTGCAAAGGTTGTAATCATATGCTTGCTCCCTGATCATTCTCCAATCTTTTGTCCCTGTTTATTTTCCAGTAGGCAGTCTTCAAAGCAACTCTTACAGTGCACATCTTGTTTTCTCAGTGCTAATTCTCTCCGCCCTTGCTGTCTTTTTTATCATGTGCAGATCTCTGGTGCTGCACTATGATAAGAGAATATAATTTTTATTCCTTAAGTACGTTGTCAGGGAAACTTGCTACCAGGCCTATTTATATTTATATTTTGCAAGATGCTTTAGCCACTGCATATGAAGGAGCTGGGGATTCAGAGATGGGTAGGTAATTTTGTGGGTCCTCAGAGGACTTGGAGGTGTCTCGCCTTGAATGAATGAAGACAAAGCGGTGAAGCTTTACCCAGTTCATAGTTACAGAGAATATCGAAGAAGAATCAACACAACATAGATTATTTATATCAAAGGCTGAGTCCTCCTCGGTTTCTGCTTTCCTGAGAGGAAACTCGTGCTTATGGCTGCATATGAACTGACTTTCATGGTTCATCCGACTACCTGCAAGCAGCAGAGTGGCCACACTGAGCAGCAGGTAGGGCTGTGGCCACCCAGCAGAGCAGCACAAGGCTCTCAGAGATATGCCTTCTGCAGGACAGTGGCTGTGTGGCCTTCTTTTCCTCCTTTTTGCTAAAGAGCAGGTGGCCTTTAAAGACACCTATGTATACTGAGAAAGAATTTTGATAAAGGCGTGACTCTAAATCCCTTGGCTTCTGTGGTTGAGGTCAGTGACAACTGGATGAGGACCTGGGTCTGGAGGCAATGTTTCTGATAGACACCTTCATGTATTTTAAAGAGCTGTTTCTTCCTCCACCTCTTTCTGTAAATCTTATTGATAGATCACAACCTTCATCTTTCCTTGCATTCTTTTCAAGCTTGGTTCATTGGCTCATGTGTGAATTTTGCCATCTTGTGTGGATATTTGTGGCTTTCCTTACCTTCCTCCCCCCTTTCTTTAAAAAAAAAAATCTAATTTTAATTTGGAAAAAAATCTTTTATTTTGCATGGTGACCGTCTGGGAGCATATGAATTTTTAATACCCTTCACAACATGACTATTCATATTTATAAATTAAATTAGGAAAACTTCAAAGGAGGTGTTGTTGCTTTTTATGTCAATAACAAGTTTTATTTTCTAAACTCATTGATAGTGTATTTACATAACAGTACCCTGCAACTTCCCAGCAGTTCCTGAGGCCTAACAGGGCAGTGCTACATTGCTTTCCAGTTTCTGGAGGGCTTCTCCTTGTTTGAAATGCCTGTATTTTTATTGTAAGAGCCCTTGCACTGTTGGCAAGCTCTCAGAGTAGCGTTCTCGCACTGGCAAATCTCAAAGGCCTCTACAGAGATGGCCACACTGGAGCAATGCCCACCCCCAGACAAGGTGAGTGGAGGAGAGCTTAGGGAAAAGCTTGGCACAGACGTGGTCTAAGATGACAGCAGCCCTGCTGGTGTTTTACTCAGTACATGCATAAAGTATTTGACCTGAGGACTCCATCCATCACAGAAGCACTGGGCTTGGGATGCCCTTTTGAGCAGGTTGTGGTGTCAACAGCCTTGCTACAGACTGCACACTGCCTGAGCTGTCCATCCCAGACCCTTCTGGCCAGCGCAGGGATATGTTCTTCTTGCTGTCTCCAGCCCTGGGGGCTGCTGGATGTGCCAGCCCGAGTTTGAGGCACAGATGATCGGTGTGAAGCTGGCACGTTCCCAGCAACGTGGACAGATTTATCTGTAACAGGATGACCACTCTGTTTCAGCCTTTCTGATGTATCCATCCCTGTAGTTCCAGGGTGCGATGCGCATGGTGGTTTCTCTTCGGATAATATCTGTGGGTTGTCTTTTTTGCCTCAGGGAGCAGAAAGGAAAATCCGAGATGAAGAGAGGAAGCAGAACAGGAAGAAAGGCAAAGGCCAGGCATCCCAAGCCTCATGTAATAACTGTGAGTAAGATAGGTGGTCCTTTCTGGCTTGGGGTTAAGTCATGCTTTACTTGCCTCCTCTTATAACCATGATGCTTTGTGATCCTCCTAGCAGCTGAAGGGAAGTTGAGTGCACTCCCTCTGCAAAAAAAGAGTGATATCACCTTCTTCAAAACAATGGCTGACTTGGATTCCCAGCCAGTTCTCTTCATACCAGATGTTCACTTTGGAAACCTACAAAGAACTGGACAGGTAGGAAATGATAACAAGAAGATCAGGTGCCCACCTACCGTTAGCTGCCTTGTGCTTTGAGATGGGTTTGGGGAAAATAAATCCTTGTTCCTCGGGGGTTGCTTGTTTCAGCTCTTGTGATAAATGCAGCTCTTGGTGAGTCACCTAGAAAAGAGACAAGTGCCTTCCTGAGTTCTGGGTGCAAAAAAGGAGTTTATCATTTGTTAACAGCTGACTAGTTCGTGTTTGTTATGGTTTTGCCATTCCTTTGGTTGGAAGAGAGAATAGAATAAATAGTCAAGAATTTTGAAATAGAAGGTTGATTTATGACTGAAAGAAATGTGCAGTTTGGCTTCGTGAAATGAAGTGCCACCTTGTGGTAGCAGAGATTCCCCTCCCCGTGACAACAGGAAACAAAGACCAAGCTCTTGTGTAAGGAGATCAAGAGTAGACTGATGAAACACCACTGCCCATTTGCTGTCAGCATCACCTAGAGATCTGGGAATTCCTTGGAAGAAACTTGTTCTCACTCTACAAAGTAAAAATCTATCATGCTAATGCTAATATTTGGTATTGGCAGTCATCATCACCGGTACACGTGAGGGAAGACTTTGCTCACTTGTCTCTTTTAAGATCTACTTTATTGCTTGCTGGGAAGTTGCAAGCCTAAATTGGAGGGTCAGCTCCTGACAATGTTTTGTATATGAACCTGTTAGTTATCGACATCTTGGGGAGTAGAATGAAACTTTTATTAATATATTTATAAAGACAGATAGTGGATGAATATTTATATGCCTATTGCTGCAAAATATTAAATTAATGAAGATTAAATGACAGTGAGTGTTGGAATTGTCACTTATTTGAGAGCAGTGAGAACTGTGGTACAGCAAAGCACAAAGAGCACAGACATTGCCATCCCAGCTCTCACTGACTTACTCTCCAAAACTGGAGAGACTCCCACTCATGTATCACTGTTGGGTACCTTATGTCCTCATGGCTTTCAAACCAGAACAGGATTTGTCTCAAAGCAGAAGAGGGAAGCATTCCTTAGTATATGTAGTCCTGTAGATAATTTTCTAAACTGAGTGGAAGATGCCCAGTTTACCGGGCAATGTTCTAGCCCTTTTACTGCTGGAAACTTCAGTATAGGCATCTTTGCTATCCTGATTTTTTCAATTGTTTTGTCTATTGCTTAATATAAGTTTTTTTATTATTATTATTATTACAATAACTTCTTATTTATGAATGTTTTATTATGGAAGTGTAGCCACTTTCAGGTCCTGACCATAAAATGAGTTACAGACCTCAACTGTGTGCACACACGCACACCCCTCTGACCTGTTTCCACTGTACAGGTTCAGAAGTGAAGGCTCCCAGCAAGAGCCAAGTCTGCTCTGAGTCTTGCCAGCAGAAATGCCTGAGACCTGCTGGGGAAGCCCTGCTCAGCCCCAGCAGAGCACAGGGCTCCAGTGCCCTGCCTTCACCCCATACTTGCATAGTAACTCAGGAGCTGGAATGGGGCTGTGCTTGTTGGGGCAGCCCCACGGTGCAGGCACGTTGTGAGGAATTTGTTCTGTAAAGCCTGTGACTATAATAGACTGTGATTTTAGACCTCCTCTGCTACTGTAAGCTGTGTTTGCTGCTGTAAATTTGGTCCCAGTGATGAATCTGTACAGATCTACACCAAACAACGGTCTGGACTTGAATTTCTGCCCACAGCCTGTGCAAAAAAGTTCAGCTGTACCATTAGGAATTGTATTTCCATTAGGCCTGTAGTTTAATGTTGGTCTTTATAGTTTAATTAGATTTTCAGACAGTATTAAATACATACAAAAGCTTGTGAGTGTTGTGGCTTAAATCATCTCAGGGGTAATTTGGGTGAGCAGTGATCTGATTTAGGGGATTGTGAAATAATTGGGAAAATTATATAAACCAGGGGAGAGGGCAATGTCTGTCGAAATGCTCTGATATATTTCCACTAGATGATATTCAACAGCAGTTTTTCTAAGCCACACTTCTTCCAGATCCTAATTAGAATCAGAGATGTTTGTGGAAAAGGATTTTTAACAAATGAAAAACTGCAATCCATTGGTTGTCTTTCCTCCCTTTTGAAGTTATGCTGTTAAGCAGGTGTCTGAGATTCGGGAATAATTGTTTTTTTTTCCATCCTTCTAGGTTTACTACAATACAGACGATGAGAGAGAAGGGTAAGACATTTATTATTTCTCCAGCTTTGCAGTTAGCAGTTGAAACTCCTAGAAAGCGAGCACAAAACACAAAAGCAGATAACACTGATCCCCTTGCTCCCTCTTCCCTCATGTTGTCCCATTGCTAATCGTAGGTCAATAATACACAGAACTCATAAAGGAAGGTTTATTTTATGGTAACTTTCTTTTCCTTCATGTGAGCTGGCTGCTTTTTATATCTGTGTTTTATTACTTTTCCAAGTAAAACGAATAGCTGCAATACAAGGACAGGACAGCCTATTTGATAATAAAGTGCCATATATATATATATATATATATATGGGTTCTCAAATAATGTAAAACCCAGGAATTTTTAAAGAAACACTGGACTTCACTGCATTCCTGAAAGGTGTTCAGCAGCGTGTGTGTGTGTGTGTGTGTGTGTGTGTGTGACAAATGCAGGAACTGAAGAGAGAATGCCCAAGTGCCAGAAGAGAAACGCAGAAAGAGAATGTGAGATCCTAGGAAGGGGGAAGGCTGGAAATGGGAACACTCCCTGCCTAGTTTCAGAGGAGCTGGAAGAATTAGGGATGTTATGAAATAAGGGATTTAATATGCGTAGCTGAAGCTCAGCAAGTACTAACGGTAGTGTGTGCAACCCCCATAAGTTGCTTGAATCTCAAGTCAGCACCCTCAAATCTGAGAGTTTGGAGTAAAACAACTGCATTCACGTAAGCCTGCAGAAAGTGGCCTGTGGTAGGGAGTGGCTGGGCACCTGCAGCTAACGTCAACTTGAAAACATGACACCTTTACTGCTTCTTTCCGGGGGGCCTTCTTCGTAAAGCTCACAGTGGGATTCGAGAAACAAAAGGGTTTATTGCACCAAGCACCTTGGCTTCAGTTCTCTCCTCCAAGACTAAAAGGAGACACTGAGTCCTGCCAGAGGTATGCTGAGTGGAGGGGGCAGCCCTAGTGCCTTCAGCCCTCAGCTTCCCCAGCAGAGCGTCTTGCAGTTTCAGGCTGGATCTGGCCCAGCATGTTATTCCTTTTGCACTTGCTGGCTTGTATGGTCTCAGATTCTGGAAATGTTTCTGGTGTTTCCTGAGGCTGTCTCCTCGATCCCAAAGAAGAGATGAATTAATGTGTAAATGTGGGTTCAGCTCCTTACTTAGCTGTTTCTTCCTCCCCACCCCCCTTTCCTCAATATTTAAACAGTTAGGGGCCTTTGGGGTTTTCAAAAATAGTATGTAATGTGGGAGCTTAATTTTCCTGTCACCTGTCCAAGCTAGTCAGTCTGGGCAATCTGAGAGGCCTGGAGAGCACAGATAAGCATCAAAAGCTAAATCCTTGCAGTTTCTGGTTTGGTGCTACCTGAGTAGCTAGTGGGGTTTTTGCCAGAGACCAGAGTGAGCCATGACTGCTGCTGTTGTCTCCGTTCGTGCTGAGAACACATTTTTACTGTGACATGGTCCCTACTGTGTTTTTTTTCTAGTAGCAGTGTCCTGGTCAAAAGGATGTTCCGGCCTGTGGAGGAGGAGTTTGGTCCATCCCCTTTGAAACAAGTGAAAGAAGAAGGCCTGAAAAGAGGTAACCATCAGTTCTTAGCAGTTTGAAGTAATGCTGTGGGACTCATGCCCTCAAGCTGGGGAAGGCAAATGTGGCTCGGACTGAGTCAGCTGTTTGATGCTGGAGCTAACGTGAGGTAGGTGGGAGAAGGTATCATTGCAGCTGCCATTATACATGGAGGCATTTTAACATGTGCTAGTCATGACTTAAAAACAGAAACAGAAAAAAAAAAAAAAAAAGAAAAAAAATAGACTGAGCTATCTCCAGAAAGGATCAGGACACAAGTGTCTTGATCCTTGGCCAAGCCACACAGTTCATAAATGTTCCAGTAGCAAATCTGTGGTTGTCTGTTTTTAACTTTTGCTCATCTTTTCTGTTCTGTCTGGGATCACAAGCAAATGTGCAAGAGTTCCTACACAATTAGAAGTGTAAAAGATGAAGAGACATCTTCCAGTGGACCTAATCAGATTGTTTGTTTCCTTTAACTGTTTTTACTGCCCTGAGTAAACATTAATAGAGTCACGTTTCATATACTATACCAGTCCAACTCATTTTCCAATCTGCTACAGTGAAGCTTGAGTAACATTGAAGTAATAGTTTAGGTAGAGCTGATAAACTGCACTGAAGGTAAGGATGAGCAGATGGTGATTTTGTCCGCAAAATCTGCTTTGTGTACAGTCACTTCCAGTGCAGTGCTATAGGTGAGAAATTCCCACACTGCCACAGTTAGACACCTTGGAGAATATCTGCAGTTCCTTCAGTGTCATGAGTTCTTTCATGTGATTTTTTTTTTGAGACTCCAGGGGTCTGACCAACTTACATAACTCAAACCTGCAAATGCTTTGAGATTCACCCATCAGTTTGTGAGACAACAAAGCAACAAAGTACAGACGAGCTCTACTGTTCCTAGTTCCATCATTTGTAAGACTCCTTTGAGCTTTATAGAAGCAACTTCCCATGAGCCTGCATTTGCAAAGCTTCTCTGTTGGTTAGGATGGTGTGCTTGAACCAGGGGAAGTATCAAACATTACATAGAATGTGGACATATTCTTCTTGTAATTAAATCTTCAATTAATTATGTGAAGTCAGCACTGACCACAGATTGCATCTGGTTGACTCAAGGCCTTGACCAAATTCAGATTATCAGGACTCCATCAGGCAGAAGGGGACAGCCGTAAGGGCTACATAAAGAACTGTCAGTTCCTGCAGTTTCACCCGGGTTTCCCAGGTGGAAGCCTGGAGAGTTGCCTGCAAGAAGGTATTGGTTCGCTTTAATTATTGCTGTCCTTTGCCATGGTCAGTTGTTTTCATAATGTCCAGGACTTGCAACCATTTCAAGGGAGAGATTTGAAAGAAAAAAAAAAATGGTTTTCAACTGGTGGTAAAACTATGTTAAATAATTAAATCCAGGAGAGGCATGAACCAGAGAAGTTGGAGGATGCTGTCTTCACATCCCCTTCCTGCTCAGTGTTTCTCGCAACTTGGAGTTTGCTGGCTGGAGGCCAAACCTCTTCTGGCGTGGCCTTTGCTCTGGTGAACTTCCTGCCATCAGGAACCCTGCATCTGGGATTGTGCTGATGGAGCACACTTCAGATGAATCTGCCTGTTTGACAGCGCTGTCTTTGCCACAGGAATCACCAGCTAGTGAAAAGTTCTGCTGGTTTTTCCCAGGCTTAGCCATGCTAGAAGCCTCTTTTTTTTTCCACATTTATTTGGTACAGCAGGATCAGTAACTCCTAGAGACCTAATGTTTGAGAGAAAACAGGTCTGATATGTGAGAATATGCATTAAAAGCAATGTAATCCTGAGGTGGCTCATTATCAGACCACTGCAGGTAAGTAGCACTCAGTGAGGAGGCCAAGCCCAGCTGAAGAACTGAAGTGACAGTGCATGGCCTCACCTCTGCCTCAGGGGACTAACTGTAATACTGTGTGGTGGAAGTGAAAGTATTGAGGGACAACCTTCAAGAGAACAGGTCTGAAGAGGTTTGCAAACCATCAGTGAAACAAGGTTCTTATTCTCACACAGGTAGCTCCGTCTTTGTGAATTATTATTTGGTGTCCTTGACCTCTAAGGGAGGTACAAGCGCTCGACACAAAAATGCCAAGTATGTTAATCTGTACCAAGTGTGCCGTGCAGCTACTTACTTGGCTCGACTTGTGGCTTTTTCCTGTTTGGAGTTCTCAAATCAGTTTTCAAATCACTTTCCCTTTCAGATTTCACAGGGAGTTTCCCATTAATTATAAACCCAGCAGCTGTGTTACAGATCAGGGAGATTTCCAGACATGCAGTTCTCAGCGTGAAGAAAGTAATATTTTTGTCTAGCTTTCATCTCTCAGGAAAGTTGTGTTAAACTACTCTGAAACATTTTGGGTTCAATAACAATCAGGAGTTTGTGAACCATCCCTGTGGAGAACAGAATTCACTCTATCACCTAGGGAATTTGTGCCTGGGCAACTGGAGAAAACTCCAAATGTGGGAAAGGAAAGCCAGGCCACAGCTACCAGCCCTACTTTCCTTGACTAAAATGTGCCACATCTTCACCTAGAGACCACTTTACAAAGACTGTTCATTGCTCACAGGGTACGAGTCAGGGCATTGCTAAGCCCTGCGCTCACATCTTCGTAGCGGCCTAAGTCTTGCCTACCCATCATGTCCTTAATTTCATTTCTGCCACTTCTGTTGCTTGTCTTCTGAAAGATTTGCCAGTGGAGAGCCAAGTTGTTAACACTTTTAAAAGAGCTGTCTAACACTGTTCTTCTGCATTCACTCTTAAATCCTCAGGTCAGTGGCCTGGCTTCCAAAAATCTCCCAGGTACAAGCACCTCCCTTGCCTTCAGCAAAGGCTGGTTGCCACTCTGCAATTTTGTGAATTGGGCTATTTCTTAAGTAACTACAGATAAAGCTGACACCCTCATCTCTTGCAATTCTCATCTGTCTGAAGAACTACTCAGAAAAAGGGTTGTTTTCTTCTCTCCTATTTGCTGTTTGCAAGAGTTCATCATTCATTGAGATGGGCCAGAGTAACAGAGCATAAGGGCAGGGATGAGACAGGGGCTTCTTAAGGCATCATTGTCACCAGAAGTCTTTTCATGGAAAAGTGCCCTAGTGAATCAGAGTCAGGATTTTCACACCTGTCAGGGGAAAGAAAAAACCCACAACTCTCCATATGTCTACTAATCCTGACTCTCAGCAGATAATAGTGATTCAAGTTCCTCCTTATCCTTGTAATGAATCCTTCATTCAGCATAACGTTGCCTGACATGTCAAGCACAACAGGAAGATTTAAAGCCCAGCACTTGAATTGTATGTCCCCAACTTTAACCTTGGACCAAGTGATTTTTTTCCTCCTTTCAGATACATTTATACTTATTAAGGCTGGCAAAGGTCCAGCTGTTTGAAAAGCCAGGGGTTACAGGCTAGCCCTCTAGTTATGAGAAAAAAATTACTGACTTAACAGAAGTGTTGGTACAGGTAATATTAGTACTTGGAACGAGTGCTTGCTCATGCAAGTAAATGTATCAAACCCAATAAAATTGAACTAGTGATGTGGACTCTGATGTTCTGACCCAACATTATCTCAGCTTCTAAGTCCTTTAGAAGGACATTCTCAGGCAGGTCCCAAAGATTTGCCAAAGCATAGGTAAAAAGGACGTGGCTCTGCCTGTTTGTGGCTCATACTTCTGAACCTGAGATGCAGAAATCCACCATCGTCCTGCACATCTGGTCTGTAGACACAGGGGACTGATCTGCCCATGTTTTAAATCTTTTTTCAGTTGTTTCAAAACCTGGACAAAGAAGCTACAATTCTCTGCAAATGGGCCTGATTCCACCCTGCTACAGTCTTGACCTAAGAATTAGTTTCCAAATGATTGCTTCTGTATGAAAAATGCTATCACCTCTTTTGGTTCATCTGCAAGTTGATCTACTGACTTACCTGGTGAAGATATCCTTTGGTCCAGAAGGATTAGCAGTTTGAAAAGATACTTTTTCTGTCTACCAGGAAAAAAAAAAAAAAAAAAGAAAAAAATGATGATTACCAGCGTAGTATGTCAGACAGACATAAATTATCTAATAGTGCATCTATGTTTTTACCTAATGTGCAGCACTGCGGTTTATTTAGGGAACGAAATAAATTGTGGTACATCTTATTTAACCCGCAACTTGATCAGAGTCATGCGAGATTGTGGTGAATAAACGTCACTAATGTTTACGTTTATTCACTTTGTAGCTGTCTGCTTTGCTTTTGCCACGTCACAGCAAATGTCTTTCTTTCACCTGTACAAGGCAGGGAGGGGAGAGCAAGAGCTAGAGAGGGCATAGAGAGCGCAGGGCACTGAGCCTGTGAACCACTACGAGCTGGCAGGACATCTGAGGGAGGGAGGAAGAGGAGATTTTTCAGGAATACAAATGGCATTTGGACACCCGAGTAGGAGTGGGGACACAGGGAAGTGTCTGCCTGCCAGCTGTGCTTTTGGACGTTTCCCCTGTAGCATCTCAAATAACTTTGGGCTCAATTCTTCTCAGTGTTTATTTTCAGACCGGCCAGGCCCCTTTGCAGTCATTGTCACGACAATGTCAGAGTGAGCTATTTCTTTTCCTTTTTGTTGATTTTGCTCTCAAAGGCTCAGCTGAAGGGAAACCAGACTTGCCTTTTCTAAACATCTTTTCCCAGCCTTTTGGATGAAGGCTGGAGAGGTGCAAGCTGAGACACAGGTTCAGGAAGACACAGCTCGTGTGTTTTGTCCTATGACCCGGGGACAGGGCCCCACTGCTTTTTAGCTTCTCTTATTTCAGTAAATGGAGGTTTAAATTCTTGAAGATCTAGATTCCTCACATTAAACTTGCTGAATTTTCTTTGTGTCTTTTCAAAGTGTCTTCCATGTTGAGATCACTGGTGATACGAGAGTACATTTTAAAAAAACGCAGACCATCTTCAGCACTTCCTTTTATCTGTCACGGATTAATATTTATTTTTCTACTCAGTGTGGGGTGTTTCATCCGTTCAATTGACTGAACCTACTCCAAGTCTGGCTTTTTTTTTCTGTTTCAGTGCTTTTGTATGTGAGGAAGGAGACAGATGAGGTGTTCGATGCTTTGATGCTGAAATCGCCCACAGTAAAGGGGCTAATGGAAGCGGTAAGTATCTGATGTCCTCACAGTGTTTGTCTTTCTTGGCAAGAAAATCTTGAGGCTTTCAATGTATTATGGAGATAAATCATAATAGACGGAATTATTCTCAAATGCATCTAAATCATTTCATAAAGGCCTTTTGGAGATGGCAATGTTATTTTTTTTTTAAATGCTGGCATGTTCTGAATTCAGTACTATCAGCAGGTTGCTGGGATTAAATAGTGTTGGAGAGCTGATTTATTGGAGAGCTGAGCCTTGAAGAAGGGTGGTAATTAACCAGTGCCAGGGAAGCAGAGAGGTGCAGGCTTCATTTTCTGAAACGCTTCTTTCTGAACTGATGATTCAGAGCCTGTTGAATCTTGTCCTCTAATGCCCACTGGTGTGTTCCCAGCCATCTTTTAATGAGGAGGCCCAAGGATGCAGTGATTTTGTGCAACTGCTGTTCCAGCATGTAAGAGGCAGTTGCTGAGCCAATGCAGGCTAGTCATTCACGCCTTCTGTCTCTAATTCCTTCTCCAGCCTCACTTCCAGAGTGACCTACCTACCACCTGGCCTCTTTGCTGCTTCTTTGACTTGAGTTTTCGCTTGTTAGCTGTGATCATGAGTGCCTATTTCCACACTGAATCCTGTTTATATGAGCTGATGGCAGTAAATGGGTGAAATGTGGTGAGGGAAGAGTTAAGAAGCAACCACATGTCTCACAGCTTTGGTGGAGGCACTAGTGTGGGATGCTGAGTTGATTTCCAGCCTTGGTTACATGTAGGAGAGAAGATGGAAATGGATGACAGTGTTCGTGAGAGAGCTCAGCTGAGTGCTGGAAGTGGGTATATTCCTACTCTCACAAAAACATCACAGTGTCTTGTTGCATGCATTGGACACATCAAACACATTAAAGATAGAGTGGTTTGTGGGTTAATGAAGTTGTTTAAGGCACCTATTCAGATCAGGGTGTCTCAGAGGAGAGTCAGCTGCATTCTGAGGATGTCCTAGCTGTGCTTTTGCCAATACTGTTTGTTATCCGTGACTGCAGCTCAGTTGTTCGGAAGAACACACATGTATAATAAAAGTCAGGCTTCACTTGAAGAAGCTTCAGTCTGATTCCTGATAAGCTGTAATACAATTTCATCTTGCCTTTGTACAGAAGTTAAAAGTGTGTTTTATAAACCTTCAAGCGAACAGGAATATTTTCTCTCCAGTAGACTGTGCCTCTCCGTGCCTGTTCTCTAGCCACCGCGTACCATAAAAACAAAGCTGGTGCAGAAGCAGTGAAGGTTTCTGCATACCTTTGTCAGCACAGCTGACAAGTGTTTCGGCACCAGAGAAATATGATCTGTTGTAAAATGTCCCAGTTCACTGGAAGGAACACATTCAGAAAATTTCAATTCTCTTTGGTAGGATATTGTGGATAAATGAATGCCAAAAAGCTGTCAAATGTCATATTCTTAAATACTCTTTGCAGTTGTTGCAGCATATCATGTCATTTTGTAATTGTGCATATCCTAAATGCTCAATTCTAAACTCGAGTACTAAGAACTTAGAAACTGAGGCTCTGAATATTATAGAGCCCCAGATTGGAAATACAGCAGCAACGATTCTGAATCATACCCCACTTCTCTGTTTATGGATTTTACTTTGTTGTTGTTGTTGTTAATCACTCTTCCTAGTCTGTGGCTTTCTCCTAATTTTCCATGATCAATGATACTATTTTCCCAGGTATTATGTTTGTTTTATTCTCTTGTTTACCCCCATTCCAAATGAACAGTTAGATTCCTTCTCAATTTTTGTTTGTTTGGGTTTTTTTTCTGGCAAATATCTAGAGGTCTCAGCTTTCAGAGATAGAGTACATCTGAGAAAGTGATGCAAATGATTGGTTTTTAAGATGGTTGCATCCTAATCGTGATCAACAGAAAATGACGAAACACTCATCACGAAACATCAGACGTGTGGTGTCTGACCAGCTCTAAATCCTGTTCTCAGCCTGATCCAGAGTCTGTGGATCTCAGTAGGTACCCCAGTCTTAACACTGTGTGGAATCACATATTTATTCAAATTACAGAAGGCAACCTAAGTTGGGAATTCAAGCATCTCCCAAAGCATTTCTAAAATTAAAAAACTAACAACTGAGCTCGATAGAGCTTGCTTAGACCAGTTTATTATGTATCTGTCTATGTGTGTGTCCTTCCAGCCAATGTAGGGCAACAGACTGGACCATTCCATAGAAAGAAGTCGAGAAAGATGTTTTCCTACATGCCTTGCCCAGCCCAGATGTTGTCCTTTCTGTCTTTCTGACTCCAGCAGACAAAGCATTTCTAGTGGCTTGTGTAGTCAGAGATGTACTACAGACAAACTTGCCATGGCAGGAAACTGCAGCCCAAAGGGACACACAGACTGTAATTTCAGTGCCAATCTGAAAACTGTCCCACTGCTTCAGGCATCCTAAGGGAAGGAAAAAAATTGTTTCCTCAGAAGATTGAAAAATGGACAATGGAGATGATAAAGGAAAGTATTCCTCCAAGTAAAGGTATCTTTTCAAAATGTATTGTAGCCTGCTGGGGGTCAGGTGAGAAATGTTTGTCAGGTGTTGTTTTATATGGAAGTTGGCAGCCGTGGTGTTTTCTGTGAGCTGGCAACAAATGTGTTTCAGAAGAGGGTGTTAAGTGAGATGCCCTAGCAGATGCTAGCGCTCTGCTTTCTCAGATTCTGCAGCAGGACTTAGCACATTTGCACTGGAGACTTGTTTTCTGAGCCTGTGAGGGGGAGGCTCTCCCATAACCCACTCTGAGCCTTACTTCCACAGCTCGCCGCTTGGTATAATTGGTTGAATCCTTTGGGCTTCCTGAGAAATGTGCTTATTCAGTCAGCTGGAAGTCTTTCGCCAAGCTCACTAATCCCTGCATGTTATATAAATCCTACACCTGTCACAGGCAGTGTGACAGGCAAGGCTTTCTCAGCCCTACCTCTCATAGCTTATGTAGGAAATGGTGTCCCAGAGTCCCAAACCACTTTCAGCAACATTTGGAATGCATGAGTGTTAGGTATCCCAGATATCCTAGGGAAGTTTTATGCTGAAATGTGCAGAATGCTGTATATTAGTTGGTATTAAACCTCCTTGGCATGGGACTGTTTCTCCCTGCTTGTTTATTTACCTGGAGTCAGTGAGAAGTGTCTTCAAGTACTGATTTTTACAATATCACTAGGCTTCAGAGTTAACAACCCAGAGAGGAAGATAGATTGTTTCCTCATGTTTGCACAGTTGTTTTCTTTTTTGCAGTTTCTGGTTACAGTTTTTCTCTGATGCCTCTTACAAATTATTTTTTCAAGAAATTGATGAAACAAGGCCATTTTTATTATCGCTTTACATGAAAGCTTACATTTTGGAATACAACAAATCCATACATACAGAAGTTCAGCACCAGATTGCTTATCTGACATCATTCTATCCATGGTAAGCAAAGCTAGGGGGTAAAGAAGAATAGAAGGAGAACATAAAGTTTCTCCAAGTTCTTCTCTAAGACAGTCACATTTGTCCTCACAGCGTGGCACCTGGGTACCCCAGAGGAGTAACCAGCCTCAGATCAGGCAGCTGCCCTCCATGGGCAGCACAGGATGAGGCATCAAAGGAAAAGAGACTTGGAAAAATGATGATAAGATAGGGGAAGAGTGTTAGAAAGGAAAAGAGACTTGGAAAAATAAGATAGGGGAAGAGTGTGAGTGAGGAGCAAGCTGTGGGTACCTACATGAATGCTTCTGGCTGGAGGTAGATGATTCCTTGATTCTTTCTGCACGTGGATCCTCCTTTGGATTTATGTGTGTAGGCTAGGTCAGGTGTTCACAAAGGCTAGGCTGGGCAGCCTGTCCCAGTGGTGATGCAGAGTAGCCAGAATAGGTGAGGACATCCCACACAGGGATACGGCAAACCCCGAGTTCCAGTCACATTTGTCCTGCTCTGTTTGGAGCGAAGACTCGAACTTGCTCCGGGTAAATTGAGTATGTTACAGAACTTCTCTGTAGGATGCATTTCCACCCTGTTCAGGTAGTTACATAGCTTTTCCATAGGCTACACAGATCCTTTTGCATACGCTACATAGAGCTCAGAGTGATGAGGATTGGGTTTTGTGGCCCAGTAGTGAGGGTGCTTGTGTGAAGTACAAGACAAGTGCGGTGGAGCCCCTCTTATAAATGTGCAACGTGGACCGTTCCCCACGGCGGGGAGAACGTGAGCATACAGCACATGAGTTTGCAGAGCTTTGATGCTGACGTAGATCTCTCTCAAGGTGGGTGAGAAGATGGAACCAGGATTGCCATCAGTATCTCCAGCACCGTATCCAAAAGAGCAGCGAAACCTGCTGGTGCGAGTAAAGCTTGAGTAGCACCTGCAACCCACAATTTAATTTGCATTTCATTCTCTGCTGGGTGCAAAACTCAAGGCGTGGATGGGTCTAATGAACCTTATTGGTTACTTCTTATGTAGATCCTGCCCTTTCTGTTAGCCACAGATGCCCGCTGTGGTCAGAGGAAGCTGTTTGCAGTGTAAATGAAGCTTTATTGCTCCTTCATAATCTTGAAGTTATGCTACATTTTTAAAGTACAAAATTCTGTCTTAGGTAAGATGACAATTATACAAGTATAGGTGATGTAGGTGAGTACAGTAGATTGTTAGAGATTCTGTCTCTCTGGGCTGTGCCTGGGGTTCAACCTGCGGCTCTTTGAATCTGTCCTTGGTGCTGAGTTTATGCTTTGCTTTCTTTCTATTTTCTGTTTCATAATAATTGCTTTAATTTACTTCTCTAAAATACTGCTTTTTCTCAACAAGAGTCTGAACACAAAGACAAATAAAGGATTTGCAGTGACGGATGCTTGGCAGCCTTTAAATGGATTTTTAATTGTGCCTTTCAGTTCTCTAATGCAGAAGATTAATCGTCAGCTATTCAGCTGCACCTTCATTTCACCTGGGAAGAGCAGGAGAGTTACTTTGGTTGGCAGTGGAGTACCACAGAACATGAATCACTGACAAAAAGTCATTTTTCCATAATTACTTTACCCTTTGGGACAATCCTCTTTTAGAGCACCAGCTGTGAGACCCATTCCCTCAGAGAAGGGGCATGATTTGGAAAGGAAGCCTGGCTCAGAGGAGAGCTCAGGGACAGAGTCTCCACCAGTACACCACAGGATCACTGCAGAATGGACATCCAAAACCATTACTTACACACTGCTGCAAAGCAATGCCAAAGCATCCCAGTGAAGTACCTGTTAGTGGTTTTCTGGGTTTTGGCATCTAAGTAATTTCTTCCTTTGAAAGTTGTCCTCTGTTTTCTGCTTTATCATTTGAGTAGCTGGCAGGAGGTTTGTTTTGGAAATACTTTACCTTGTTAACACACTTCTCTGCAGCATCTCATCTTGTTATCTGTGTGCTCAGATGATGTTTTGTGAGCCAAATAGTGTTCTTATTTTGCCACCCTAGTAACTGGACTGAGTCACATCCCCAACAATACAGAATCTTTCTACTCCTGGGTGTAGCATGTTTGTGGCCCTCCACAAGAAAAGATGGACCCTGAAGATACTTTTCAGACAAAAGAAGTACCAAGAAGGGTCCTGTTAACTTAACAAACCTTGAAATGCCAATGAGAAATAGAAACCTGCACATTTTTTTTTGGTTGATCCATCAATCCATCAGCTCTTGTGTTGCTACTCATCTGCCTTCTGCCTGGTGGAAGAAGCCTTTCCTTCCATGAGCCCAGAAAATCAGAATAAGAAACAGTAGGAAGGCAGCTGATCAGAGTGAAATTCCCTGGTAAAATCTGAAGCTGGGAAGAGTGTTGTCTCCTTGAACAGAGCAATAGGAGATGCTGAGGCAGTTTTGATGACTCACACCCTGTGAAAACTATAGTCTCCCAGGTTCTGGATGGAAAGGTTTGTGGTTTTTTTGATCAAGTTGTTTAGGATTATTCCTCTTAAACGAAGCTATGATATGGTTGTGAGTGACTTTTCTGTATAGATGTCCTGTCAAAGTTAGCAGAGATAGTGTTTTTATGCCTTGTGTAGAGTGAGAGGTGATAATTTAATATTTCTCATGAGTCTTTAATAGATATTTCTTTTATTTTTATGCTTTCAGATCTCTGAGAAGTACGGGCTGCCAGTTGAAAAGATTGCAAAACTTTATAAGAAGAGCAAAAAGGGGTAAGTAAACTGACTAGAGGATATTGCAGGATTCTTTAGAAGTACTGAGAATACCAACTGTGCCTGGGACCTCATGATGCTAGGCAGAACAAACACTTTTAGAACATAGGCACACATGCTTGCAATCTTCAAGTCTATCGAGACAGCAAGAGGTGGTAAAGGAGGAAACGTAAATCTCTGGTCTGCCACTGACCAGTATTCATAGGCTTACTGCGAAGAAACAAGAGTTTGTGTTCAGAAACTACGTTTGGATAAAGTCTGTTTTGTAGACTATATGCTTGATAACATTGTGGAGTGCTTGTATGGGAGAGGGGCAGCCTTTGCTGTGAATGTGGTGTGGAGTTTCCCTGCAGCGTTAGGAAGAAGTAGGCTGCTGTCTGAATCTAAAAGGCAGGCAGGCAGGCAATGTGTGCTGCAGGGGTTTCCACTCAGTAAATTTAGACACGAACATCACAGCTGTGATTCTAGAATAGCTAGACAACTAACTACTCCTTACCATAAATCTAAATTTAAATCTTACCTCTTAATTTTATTTCTAAATATCCACAGTATTGTAGTGATATTTGAAATCAATCACTTATTTTCAGCTCTAACTCCAGCGTAGGGTATTGTTTTGTCTGTGGATTTCTTTAGCTTTTGAGAAGATGGGTGAAACTTCTCATGTTTTGCTTCTTTCTAACACTTTTTTACAAGTGATATGTTCGTTGGAAGAAACACTTTACGGTAAAGAGTGAGGAAAACACTCATATACACTTCTAATAGTTGTTGTCCATATTCTCACATCCAAGCTGAGTTCTAGGCCTGTGAGCTGTGTGTAAAGTAGAAATGACACCGATTCCCCTTGTGAGGGACTCACACCACAGAGGTGCAGCTCACATGGCGTGGCTGAGGACTAGCATGGAGGTGTACCTGGGGGAGCCAACACCAGGTATGGGAAACACCAACTAGATGGGTCTACAGGGATCTGGAGTGCAGCTCACCTTCTGTGCAGTTTAAGTGGGTTAACATCCCAGCACTGGCATGCCTCTTACCTTAACTACTTTGGCAAGGAACAGCCTCTAATCTAAAGACTACAAGGGATGATGGGGCAGATCCTGATGATGATTCCCACTGTTGTCCCTGTACTGGCTTGTGCTGGAGTCTGTTTTTGCCTTGTAGTGAAGCGAGCACGTGCAGTGGAGTGTGTGACGTTCCCTTTCAGTGTCCTAGTACATAAAAATACTGACTTTTGCCTTTGTCACCAGTATCTTGGTAAACATGGATGACAACATTATTGAGCACTACTCCAATGAGGACACGTTTATCCTGCACATGGAGAGCATGGTTGAAGGCTTCAAGATCACACTGACAGAGATCTAGCCCCAGGAAGAGCCTTTTTGTAAGGAACCACAGCATTTCACCCTTCTTGGAAAGCAGAAGATTCCCTGGGAACTTGACAGACATTGATCAGAGAAACTGTTACAAGACTGCTTTGAAAATACTGTCCATTCTGTGCGTGCACACCCACTGCATATAGGCTTGGGTTTGTCAAGCACAAGGCCACTCATGTTAACCTGATCCCTTATTTATTATTCCCCACTCTCTAGTGTACAAACAGTTACCAGGCCCCCAGATTTGTAACCAGATGACCCACTGCAAATGTGAAATACAGCATTTTAATCCATACTTGAGCGTGGATAAGCTCATTCTAAAACATGTTCCGGAACCATGCTGGTCTAGTTTCAGAGATCTGGTGTAAATCACTTTACCAGTAGTTCTCTCTGTCACTGCTAAAAAACTGGTGCAGTGCTAAAGATGGGGAGAGTGGCTGACAGAGTTCACTTGCTCAGACTGATCCGTATCTCTCTCTAGTGTATAGTCTTGCCAAATACCTCTGGTAGTTCTCAGCACATAGCAATGAGGACTTGTAAGTAAGGCATTCAGCTACAAATGTCACGTGTAAGTAAATGGTAAAGAAACCATTTTTAACCTTGTATATAATGTTTATAATATGCAATAATATATTTTAACTACTGTATGTGGGCATTTTTACTGCCACTGTTTTTTGTATGTATTGGGTTTAGGGTTTAACAGAATCTTTCCTAGAGGATTAGAATTCTGCAGTCTGTTAAGGAGTGTGTACTGGGAAGCTGAGAACTGCATCTGCACTCATATGCTCCACCCTTGCCCACCCAGTTTTATACCGAAATACTGGAGCAAACCATGCCACTGGGTCTGGAGTTCTCTGACACACTCTAGGTGTCCCAAGTCCCAGCTGTAGATACATGAGTGTCCCATCCAGATGTCACCAAATCCAAGAGGCACCATGTGTCTGCTGCCTGGTGTCCCTGGGGGTACAGAAGGGACTTCTGCCTGTTCTACTGATGAATCGGAGGCTATCAAACTGGGCTCCTCTCAAGCCTGTGGAGGGAAAGGTGCTTTCTGCAGCAGCCTGCTCATTAAAGCATTCCTCTAAACTGTAAGAAACAGGACTTCAAGCCCTTTTTAAGGGTGCTTGCTCTTGTGGCTCCATTGAATGATTCTGTTTCCATTCCTAGGACAGCTGGGTGAGGTATAAACCTGGGCTTGATGTAAATATTTTATCAAAATTTGAACAATTTTACCAGTGGAGACTGAATATGCCACAGCTGAGATGTGGAGATAGGTCTCTCTCACAAGGGCTAGTTCTGAACCCAATTCGACCGACAAGGTCATCCCATCAAATTCTATCCCTTCCCCACGAATTCTGTGAAGACAGAAAATTGCAGGCCAAAATCATGTCAGAAAAGGGGTTCAAGGCCTGAATGTCCCTAGCACATCCAAACTTTGCACCTGTCTCTTTCCTTTGCAGCTCCTCTGGCTGTCGTAGGTTGCTCCTCTCTCAGCATACAATACCGTGAGTTTCAGCTGCAAGCATTTTTTTCTCTCTGCACTGTATGTGGCTCCCATGTGACAGACAGAAATGTGGGTCCTAGCCTACACGTGGTCTTCAGAGTTTATTTTTTTCCTTCTGAAATACTTTTTTTCCATTTAGTCACAGAATCTTCTTCCATTAGGTAGTTGATGATGTAAAGAAACACCACCTAGTTTAACAGGGCTCATTCTGTAGTGTTTTGGGGCAAGTGGAGCAAGTTGCATTCAAGCAAAATAGTTGGAACCAGTCTGATTTGGTCATGTTTTTGCATGAATTGTCCTGTGAGCTCCTGCACACTTCCTTAACTTCATTAGAAAGAGCAACCCATTAAAATCTCTACTTCAAATACAAAAGTCCAAGTTTCTGTGGGATCAGAACCTATAAAATGTTCAAGTTGTTACCATCAGGTCTAACATACCCAGAATCCATACATGTCTGCAACGCAAAGTGTCTGCCCTCCCTCCATCCCTGCCTCCCTCCCTCTTTGTCAGCTGCTCTTTCTCCTTCTGATGCAGGGTTGTGTAACTCCATTATCTTTTTGTAAACGTGTACTCCAGCAACGATGCTCTTGCTACTCTGTTCAAGAGCAGACATCTTGGGAATACAGGGGATTTGTGGTGGTTCAGAGAAAAAAAAATCTGTGCTGACTTAGCCCAGATACTTCTTTCCTAAAGAAAAAACGAGGTCGCTTTTGGCAGGTGGCATTAGGAACTGGGACCAGCACACAGGACTGATGAGCAGTGATATCAAGTCTTATATTTTTCCATTGTTTGCTGGTGTTTAGGATCCTAAGGATATTAGGTGCAATCTCTCAGTTGGTCATGATGACTGGGCAGAAGCTGCAGGTGAAGCACAGAAGTAGATGCACACAGGAGTTGAGCCCTGGTTCTGTCCCCAACAAACCTGCCATCCAAGCTCTCTTAACTTACAGGGGATGCCTGTGGCACCTGGGGTGGGATGTGCTGCATGAAGAGAGAAAAGTGAGAATTTGGGGTTCACAGAGAAAGATAGGGCTGTCCTGGCAGCACCAGCATGCAGGTTAGTGGGACGTTCTTGTCTTACGTATGGGTGGAGATGAACTGAGACCTCTTGGATGCTGCAGCATCCTGCACCAAGGAGCAGTGTAGAAGTGATCAGTGAGAAGTGTAATTCTGCAGGAAACACTGGGACTTGAGGAACTATTTTTCCATTGCCATTTTATGAGCTTTTGGTCAGGCACTGTTCAGAGAATGAAAGTTGCTTCCAAGCTTAACAGAAAGCTTTTCTAAATGCATCTTAAAGTATGTGAATTCCTGACACAAGAGAGCTGATATTCCTGCCTTTATTTCATTCTTGCAGTCTCAGTGAAGGCAGCAGGGTTGAGGTAGATGAGTACGATTTACCCGGGTGGTAAGATGATTTTAAGACAACAACTAGAGCTAGTTAAGGATGATCTCCCTTAACTTTATCTGCCAGGGTTTGAGGGCTTTGTTTCTTTTCTCCAGAAGCAGATGCATTGCTAATCTAAGACATTACAAAGAGCACGTCACTCTGCACCTCTTCAGATGTAGTTACAGCATCAGCTGCTGAAGGAGCACTGAACCTTGGATGCTGCTCAAGGCAAACTACAAGCTCTCAGGGTTTACCTTGTTGATCAAAACCAGGCTGTCAGAGGTATGGGGAAGGGCCAGTACAAGTAGCAAACTTCTGAAGCAGTGGCCTGCCTCATGACCTCAAAGATCTTGAGGAGTACAAAGCACTCCTAGTGTATATTGTTTAAAATATACATATTATTTTTTTAATGAAAAATATTGAATAATGCTGGATCTTCCAAATATTACGAGTTAAATGGAAGTAAGATTGGACTACTGTTCAGCAGGGGACAGGAATATTTTGCTTTGCTTCCTTTTGTCTCTTTGCGGCACTGCTGTGGTTGTTTATTTAAAGGAACAAAACTCTCATTTCCTTTCCTTCTTCAAGACAGCAGTCTTGAATCTTAACTAGTTCAGCCTGTAGGGTGGCTTGCTGCTCAACCCCTTTTCCCTGTGAAGAATTAGAGCAGCACAGTGTCTTTAGATGTTGCGTTTCGAAAGATTCTGCAAGAGATGTGCAAAAGGAGAATCGTCTTCCAAGCTGTAATTTTGGTTTCCACTATAGATTTGGCACGAGGTCCGTCCGTTTGATGTTTTATTATGAAACCCCAAGTCTCAAATCCTAGTTTCTTTCTACAGTCAGGTGCTTATATGCCCAAAACAAAGTGTGTCCTTGTAGTGAAGCTTTGGTGATGTGCGGTGGTATCCCCACCAGGACATTTTGGAGGATTTTTGCCACTGAATGTAAACTACAAAGAAAACTTTTTCTCTTCGGTGTGTCCTCTCTCATGAAGTTTTTGGTCAATGGAATTCAGAGATCAAGTGTCTTTCTTGTATATTTTTCTCTTTCAGTCTATGGATTGTTTAAATGTTGTAAATTATTTCAAATAATTAGTAAAAACTAAACTCTCCAGCTGTCAGAGATGCTATATATTGATTGATACAGAACTAGAAAGGATTATGTTACAACTATTAAAATGTAAAGCTTATGAAATGTTTATATGCTCTTCCATTTCCTATGAATTGAGACAAGATACAAACAAGAACGTTTGTGCCAAAGTTAGTGACAAGCCCTATTTCTGGCAAACAAGGAAGCTTTATGTATAAAAAGTGTGCTTTTATATTAAGAAAATAGCTCGTGTAACTTAATAGTGTTGCAACTGGGAGAGGGGTTTGATAAACTGTAAATACAGGTATTTTATTTTTTTTGTACATTTTTAAGAAGGAAAAAATAAATATTCCTATGTATGAGATAATGTTGCTGTGTTGTGTATCGCTGCATACTGGGGATTGAGTTCCTGCTTCTGAGCCCACAAGACTTTTAAAAAAGGGGAAAATGGAAATTCCTTCCTCTGGAAGAGAAGAACAGAGACTGAAATAAAAGTGGTTACCAAAAAATGGGTTCAGTGACTGGTCTGGTAGCTGATGGGAAGAGCACTGGATGAGCAGTGAGGTGGATTGAAGACTGAATGGCTGCACTCAGAAGGTGGTGGCCAGTGGCATGAAGTTTGGTTGGAGGCCAGTGACTAGTGCTGTACCCCAGGGTGAGTACCAGGTCCAGATCTGTTCAACATCTTCATTAATTATGTCGATGAGGGGACAGTGTGTATCCTCAGCGTTCGTTGATGACGCAAAACTGGGAGAAGTGGCAAATATGCCAGAGAGTCATGCTGCCATCCAGAGGAACCTCAAGAGGCTGGAGAAATCGGTTGACAGGAACCACAGGAAGTTCTACAAGAGAAAGGAACATCCCCATGCACCAGTATATCCTGGGGACTGTCCATCTGGAAAGCAGTTTGGCAGAAAAGGACCTGGAAGTTCTGGTGGATTCCAGGTTGAACCAATGTGCCCTTGAAGCAAAAGAAGGCTGGTGGTATTCTGAGGGACACTGTTAGTGTTCCTGATAACATTTAGTAGATGGTTGGACTTGATGATCTCAAAGGCCGTTTCCAATCTTTATGATTCTGTGACCTTTATTCAGCTCTGATGAGGCCACACTTGGAGCCCTGAGCCCTGTTCTGGTCTCTGCAGTACAAAAGAGACATGACATACTGGACAGAATCCAACAAAGGGTCACTAACCTGATGAACAGGAGCATCTCTCCTATGAGGACAGGCTGAGAGAGCTGGAACTGTTCTGCCTGAAGAAGAGAAGGCCCTGGAGAGATTTTACCAGTGTGCACTAATACCTGAAGGGAGAGTGCAAAGAAACCAGAGCCAGGCTCTTTCATTTCTTTCAGCGGTGCCTGGTGACCGGACCAGAGGCAACAGGCACACACTGAAATGCAGGAGGTTCCTTCCAAACATCAGGATACACTTTTTTACTGTGAATGTGACCCAAGTTCAGTGCTCCTGCTGAGGGCAAGTCCTGAGTGGGACAAGCTGCCATGTGAGAGCCAGCCCCTGAGATCTCCCCTCCTGTGCCAGGCAGAGAGCACACCTGAGCAATGAAGAAAGAATATAATTCACCTGTTGGCTTCAAGAGCACAGCTTCCTCCAGCCCTTCCCAGTCCCCATCCAAGCAAAACTCTTCCAGCTGTGTCAAGCTCTAAGAATTTTTTCACAGCCACCAAAGGTTTTTTTAAAAAAAGCTTTCCCCATGTGCTTGGCATTTTCTAATCATACCGAAAGATATTTGTCAGCTGTTTGTGATGCAGCAGGAGAGCTGGGCACTGAGCACTCTGTAGCTCAGTATCATGGACTAAGAGGTCTTCCCATATGCACCAGAAACCACAGAGACGTGTTCCCCTCCCACCACACTCTCTTTCCTCTGACTACAGTCTAGTGCAGCCCGTGTTCCTGCACCAGCTCGTCTGCAGTCAGCATCTGGGCTACAGCAGAAACCAAAACTCGTATGTATATAACACCATATGTATATATATATATATATACATGGTGGCAGCTGTGGGACTGGCTGCAATTTGCTGGTGCTAGTAGCCCTCATGGATGAGCTCACAGGCCAAGGTGTTGGCCCTGCCACCGTGGCTCCTTGGTCCAGCATGCACTGGGTAGTTTCTCAGGGGCTTTTCCAGGCCCCAGAGATGCTATCTGGATGAGCAGTGTGGGGTGAGCCAGGACCAGCTCCCTTGGTGCTCTTTAAAGTAATCACATTTCCTGGGCACTGGCTGCAGTAGATGTTTAATCATATTTTACAGGGGGTTATTTTACAGGGGGTTATTTCACTGAGTGGCTGCTAAAATGCCAATGTTTTAACAGCTGAGTGGTTGGAAGTGCTCTGTGTGTGAGGCCACAGAGCAGTGAGACAGGTACTGGCTGATGGGAACCAGGGAGGAGTGAGATGGGTACTGGCTG
>JANVCC010000041.1:3029269-3230419 GCA_025345505.1 Todiramphus chloris collaris
AACGAGGGAGGAGTGAGATGGGTACTGGCTGATGGGAACCAGGGAGGAGTGAGATGGGTATTGGCTGATGGGAACCAGTGCACCCTCAGTGTGCTCAGAGGCTGGGCTGTTCCTGGCGTGGCTGAGGGTTTAACAAAGTGACTAACAAGTCTTTAAAAACCCCTGACCCTTTCCTAGTAGAGAGGGGAGGAAACCATCTGTCCTCTAGCTCTTGATCAAATCTTTAGGAAATTTGGTGGGGCAGCAAAGTTGTGGGTTTTGGCACCTTCCCGAGCTCTCAGCTTGATTCATGCTGTCAAAAACAGTGGTTGACTCCAGAATGTGCTCTTTCCTAGACGGGGCCAGAGCCAGGGCTCACAAGCCGATGAGCTGCAGGGCCTTGGGTTCCCTCCTCACTGAGGTGGTGGGAGGGACTGTCCCAGGCTGCTGGCTTGCAACATGTGCTCGAGTGCCTGGTGGTGGCCATCACCTGCAGCCAGCCTGTGCTCTGGGAGCTTCTCCACAGCCCTGCCCTGGGACAGAAGACTTGGGCTTCGCACAGTGAGATGTGCAGGCCAGCAAAGGTGGTAAGTGGAGGATTTTGGCATCCCTAAGCACGTAAACACCTCCTTACACCGCTGCCTTTTTTATACCTTAAAGCCCTGCTGAGAGGGTGAGAAGAACATCTGTCACAGGGAGGCTGGCAAACTGGAAGCTTATTCAATAAAGCTGGTTTGAAGGTGCATTTAGCACACAGGACACCTCAACAATGTAACTGGTGTTCCACCCAGGTTCCAGCCTCTTTCAAGCCCACATTAATGTGCAGTTCCACAAATAGCTAGTTTGGGTTTTTCTTTTTTGTTTGAATTGTTTGGGTTTTTTTTTTAATTGTAATCTCAAGAGAAAATAGGCACTGGTTTCATTTGCCTGCCAGATAAATTTAAACTACTTTTAGCATCCTGGTGTTAATCCCAGCTCCAAATTTAACCTAGGTAAAAGTTTGAGGACCTTAAGGAGCATGCACAGGAGCATGAGCCAACCCCCTCCAGAGCCTGGCACCCCTCCTACCACCCCATGACCCACGGCTGTCTAACCACAGTCACCACCCTACCAACCCGTGCTTCCTCCCCACATCCTGACGCTAGTCATTCACGGGTAATAAAAATGCCCTAAACCTGCAGAGGGATTTATCTGCAGCAGGGAAATCTTCCAGCAGCCAGCTAAGCCAGCCTTTCCCGCTCTGGAGGATCAGGACTTTCAGCCCAGTGCTGTCCTGCCTTTGGTTTCCCAAAACCACTCTGCGTTGTCTCTCCTCGTGCCCGGCTGGGCAGCTTTAGCTGCTGGAGGAGAAGCTGTATCAGCAGCAGAGCCCGGCCGGCTGCAACGTGCCGGCACAGTGCCTGTGCAAGGCTTAAGCCCTTGCTAAGCCTTCCAAATTGGCTTGCCTGGCTGCTGCCCCATCGAGGGGGCTGGAGGCCGGGAGGACAGCACGCAAAGGCTTCTCCGAGCTTGGCTCACCCAGCCGTGGGGCTGCGTGAGGCTTTAGGGCTCTGATGGGAAGGGAGTAACAGCGCGTGGCACATCGCAGCTAGCTGCAGCAGAATGTTTATTGGTAGGAAAGAACACGTAGGGGATTGCAGTAGGAGAATTTGTTTGAGCCGTTGCTATCCACCATACATTGGTTTTCATCAAGAGTGTTTAAAGGTTACATATTTGTATAAGAAAACAAAATAATTCATATTTAGGTGCAATCAGTAATTCCAGTATGAAAAAGCACCATGTCACCAAACAGTTTACAATACAAAAGTCTTCAAAATCTAACATTTAAAAACAATATTTGTTCAACAGTGATAACAATACAGTAAAAAATTTCTTATTTCCCTTCAAACAATACTGCTTATATATTTTGGCACCGAAGAAGAAACTATCACAAATGCACCTTTTTAACCACACAATGCTGCTTTGTGAGTGTCTGTATAACAAGGAAAAACATGCTTTTGAAGTCAGTCATTTTGCCAGGTGCAGTTTGAACAGCTTTCTCCACGAAAAAGAAAAAAAAAAAAAAAAACAAAAAGAAAACAAACCCCAAACTCCTAAACTGCAGCACGTCTTGTCTTTTGGTCCAGGACACAATCTGGAGAAGCATCTCTCTCAGACTCAATCCATTGAGTCAGTCAGCCCTGCCTGAAAGGCTGGATCTGAGCTACTCTTCCCTCTCCAAACCCAACAAGAAACGTAGACCTAAGGCCCCCAAACAGTCCTATCTTTTAGGGACTGACTCCAAGTTCTCCCTATCTTCTCCGATAAGACTCTGACCCCAAATTCGCCGCTCTTTTCCTTAATTACTTAATTCCTCCAAATCTAATGACTTCTGAAGTCAGTTGCACAAATGATCTTCAAACATGGCCCCACCGTTTGTGTCCTGGTACAGGCGGCAGTCCCGAGGAAAACCAAACACACCCACAGGTGAGCTGGGGGACAAGGAAGCCCGGCACTGGGGTCGGTGGGGTGCCCTGGGCTGGGGACCCTCCTCCCAGGTCTCCTTCTGGGCCCAGGACTAGCACACAGCACAGGAGGGGGAAGCTTGAGTCTGGGAGAGGGAAAGACTGAAAACTAGACTTTTCAGGAAGAATTAGTTTCCACTCAGAACTGACCCCTGTTAAAATACGGCCGCAGGTACTGTGCTCCCAGTGAAGCACTGGTGCCTGTGTGCAGCTATGATGGCCCTTAGTAAAAACTGGTTGTAGTGAACATGCAGTCCTTGGCGCTACCTCTAAAAGCTGAACAATAACAAAAAAAAATAAAATATATATATCTATAAAACCAAAAAGCATTTTAAATAGTCTTTACATCTTACATCAAAGATGCCACTACAAAAACACAATAGTATCACACATTAATTAGTACAGTCTTAAAAATGCAAACCAACACTGGTAAGACTCTCATACATTCTGCATATCATATGTACAGAAGAGAACAGATTCTCGAGAGGAGAGGACGGTCGTAGACAGATAATCCGTGGGTTTTTTTCTGAGTATGTTGCATAATACAAATACATTATCAGCATAAGAAAACTTTACTCTGACACGAAATGTTCAAGAAAGGTCCTAACTGGAAGTTAATAGCAGGGAGAACGTTGCGCGTGCTGGGGGGGGCACAAAACACATACACAACCCCCCGCCAAATGCTCTGTCTCCTCTGGTGCCTTGATCAGCTACTCCCATTTTATTGGGTAGGTTTGACAAGTCGCTCTCTGGGTACATGCTCCCGAAGCCGGAGGGCTGCCTTCAGTCTTCCTAAAGGCAGCTCACCTCTAGATGTCCTTTCTGTGGGCTTTGCCTGGCTGAGGACTGGCTAGCGACTCAGAATATCACCAGATGAGCTTCCAACGGGATCGAGGGGAAAAATTAGCACATCACGATAGCTATAGGCAACCACACACAGGACACTAGCTAGATTCTAGACAGCAGTAAGAAAAAGATGCAGAACAAATTCATTTAATTCATAGTTGTCCCTCTCCTTCTGGAGTTGTAAAAGTCTTCCTTAGGATATGTAGGTTTGCTTACAAAGCATTCGTCTAGAGAGGTATCTAATTTTGCCAAGACACAGGATATGCTGAACTCCATGCTGCTGCAGTCTGTCTGCCCATGGTAGCTTATTTGAAGGTTGATTTGGTATCTCTACTCTATGCTGCGATGTAGAAAGAGCCTGAGGGAACAGAGACGAGAAAGCTCTCCCTCTGAAATGGTCATGGACTCAAACGGGGACTGGACACTTGGGTTCTTCAGCTTTTGGGCATGGTTTTATTAGTCTTTCCATCATCAAAAATATCTGTCCAAATTTACACAAACAAATGTATAACTTTTACTCTTGCATCCATTAGCAATATTTAAAACCCAAAAGGTATCAAGTATTTCTGTCAGAAGAGGCCAATATCAGTCACCTCGGGTTCAAGAATGAAACAGAACTGAATATATAAATATTAGCTACAAGACTGCTCAAACAGGATTGAAGTGAGCAAGTGGAAGAGATAAGCATATTGAAATGCAGCTCACTCTATCTACTTGCAGCAAATGTGCAGATAAAAATAATCCCTAACGTAATTAAGCACTTCATTTTTACTAGGTACGGTGAGCCCATCTCGCTAGTAATTGCTCAGGCAGCTCTGCTTTGGGGATCCTGGGGAGTTTTGCTAACATATGAGCTAAATGCCCAGCAGGGATGAATCTAAGAGGATCCAAAATAAATACATAAATCACGAACACTACTAAAGCACAAATAAGGAAATTAAACACAAAATACCAAAGAAAGATGGTCTTGTAGAGCAGTTGTATGAGTAACATGGAGCACAATGTCTTTAGTGAGCTTTCTCAGATCCTCATCAGTTTGAAACTCTGTTTTTGTTTTTGCTTTTTCTCCCAGATACTAAAAAACCTATTTGTTTGCCCTGGAAATGGAAATAAGCTAATGGCAGGAAATAAAAAGCTGCTGGTGGCAAGAAACTGCAAGTTCTTCTCCGAACAACCACATAGGACCCATTAATCTTCCCATTGAGTGCAGCCAATTAACAGTACAAATGAAGCTTAGAATTTAAGAGGATTTTCTCAGGTGGGTTTATTAATCACCATCATCCCGTTTGGTGGGGGAACATGAGGCCAACCCTGAATATCGCTGAAACCCCTGTCCCCAGGGAGGAGGAGACCAGAGGTCGCACCCTTGACATGTACGTTTGACAAGAAGAGTTTCCACCTGACATTACTTCACCAAAATTATCCTTGGTCCACAACATCAGGGTGCTCCAGGCAGCATCGGGGCACTGCATGCTGAATGGTGACACACAGGAAGATACTGCCCTTGCCTGGAAGAAATCAGCTCTCTGTGGAATAAAGTATGGGAGCTGAGAGCAAGCACCAGTCAGGTTCAGCCTGCAGTGCATCAACAAACACACAAAGGATCATGTAAACCACATTGCTTGCTCCAGAGGTTCAGCATGTTCTTGAAATGTTTAATACTGCCAGTACTTAGTAATGGGAAATAGTGTGGCTGGCAAGGTAAACACAGGAGGGCCAAAACTGGGAACCAAGTCAGAAACTGTTCCATCTAAGTGCATCAATCCTGGCACCTCCAGATGTCAAGGGCTGGTGTTTGCTATTTATTCACACAGAAGGTAGGGATGGCAACCAGGAGGTGGGTGCAAAGCCTCGGAGAGCTGGACACCCTGAGTGCCTGCCCTGGCAAGGTGATAACATCTTTGGTATAAGGTCAGGGCAAGAGAGGAAGATCTAAGACGTGTCTCAGCTACACAGTAAGTGGGACTGTGGAGAGAGTGGCTGTTGAGTGCTTCAATCACTCATCAGCTGAATAAGCTCAAATGACCATCTCTGTGGCAGGACCCAGAGTTACCAGCCTCAGCACATGGTGAGATGGGGACAAAGCAGCCCAGAAGGTCCCATGGACTGGGCTGGCACAGAGGAGTTATTCTGTGCTGACTGCTGCTGCAGGGGTTTCACTTTGCCAATTCAGACCCTTATCTAAAGGCAGGGATGTCTCTTTTTTGTCTCAGTTTTTAATTTCTCAGGGATATCTCAGTTTTTAATTTCTCTAGTCCTTTGACAGTGCCCACTACAGCTTAAGCTCTCTTTGCCTTGTTTATTGTGCATTAATCAGCATTTTACAGATGATAGCTTAATCCCAACTATACATATTAAAATAACACAACCGGCGGGAACAATAAGGAAATAAAATCTGCACATTGTAAGAAGCCCCTCATTTCTGGCCTTTCCAGATGCTACTTGTTAAAATATGGAGAGTATATCTGAAAAGCTTTGCATCTTATCCTGTGAGAATCCCCACCCCTGAAACAACTTCTCATTATGGATTATTTGGAAGCAACAGCAGCATAAAACCAGGCTGGAATAAGAGGTGCTGCTAACTGAGACACCCATGGTAGCCAGGGATGGTTTCTGCAAGGGATGAGGGGATTGACTTTGCATCCAACCTATCGTTCTACTCCTCTGAATACCAGAGGCTCATAGCAACTTCTGCAGCCCATCAGTGATGGTCCTGACTTCTAATGACACTGCTTTCCATGCCAGTTTACAAACCCTGCTCCTTTTTCCCTCTGTGTGCTTCAAGCACAGCTGTTCTTCTTGCTTGCCCCACACTCTTCAAAATGGCACCTGGGCTTTGAGAGCCAAAGCTTTCCCTTTCTGTCTACCACAATTGGGAAGAAAGCTGCTGCAGGCAATGTTTTACCCTCAGTTACACTTAGGAAATGCCTTACGCTCCTCCTGGGAGCTGTTTGACTCCTAACTGGGGCACAGCCAAGAGCTTTGTTGCTTAGATGTAAGAAGGATCAGGGTTCCTCTACTGCAGCTGCATGTTGGTACCCAAGGCATTTAAAAGGCCAAGTATTTTGTCAGCGCCTCAGAGTGAATGAGCAGCAGACGGAGCTGCTCGGCTAGAAGGTGCCATTTCTGGTCCAGCCCTATCTCAGAGCACATCACACCACGAGAGTGACACATCACTGCTTTGTACCTTATCTGCTTACTGCACAGGCAACGGAAAAACTCCACACATCCCGCTCAGTAAGACAGAGAGCAAAGAATGCATCTAAATGCTCATCTGAATGGTAGGCAAAATATTCTTCACTGGTCTTGCACTAGTTACTTGACAACTCCTGAGACCAAGAATCACCTCACCAGGAAACTGAGGGAGAACCATGAGAGAGATGAGAAGCAGCGCAGGCCTAGTGGGCGTTCGGAAGGTCTGGTCTAGCCCTCCCTTCTTGGCTTGTTGCACTTGGCTCTTGTACGCTAGGTTTCAACAGGAAACTCTTTTGAAGGATGCCTCATTTATCCTGACTGTGCTATATTGTTATCATCTTGTTATCACCTTAGTCATCATCTGGTGACAGTGTTGCTGAAAAAAAAGAGGCATTTTTAAAAGAAGGGAGACAGCTGAGCTCGGGATGTTTATTCTGAAGCAAGAGATCCCCTTCCCACTGCCACGTGTCCCCAGGGGCCTGCCAGTTGTCACCGTGTTCCCCGGTTCACATGTACTGAGAGATGTACGGCCATGACCACGTTCTCTTCTCAGTTTAGTCTGCAGATTAGGGATCAACATCAAGTTACCACAGTTCACCAAGTTTCCATGAGTCAGCTAAGCCAAGGTTTCTGCCCATGTGTGTGCTTCCAGCCCACAGCAAATGCAAGGTAATGCGACTTAGCCTGGTCTGCAGTGAGAGAAAATTAAGCTAAGCTGCATTATTGCACGTTTGCCACCAGCAAAGAGAGAACACGTGGCAAAGTCCTATGGCTCAGCCCCAGGGACAGTTATTGACCACAGGGACTTGGTCATGTGCTGGTGCGCAATACTTCTGCATGCAGACCTCATCCAGCTACAGAAGTTACACACTTCTGGTTTACCATTTTAAGCAGCAGTGTCTAGAAAATGTGGAGGTCATGTTTTGTAACAGAGGAAAAACAAAGGAGAAAATGCCCCAACAGGAAGATTAAAATCTTACAAGCTCCTAAGAACAGGAAGAGGAGCAGCGCAGCTCTGCGTGCCTCAAGAACATCCACTGCTGTGACTTCACAGGGTTTCAGATAATGTTGAAACATAGATCTTTCTGCAGTCCCTCTCAAACCATAAGTACTCGCAAGAGCACATGCATGCTCATTTTACAAAGGTGGTGTTCCCTTTTCCTTTCCCAAAGCACCCTAAACAAAAGACAGGCTGCTGCAGATCTCACAAGCAATAGCCCTCACTTTGCATCCTCTGGCCCAGAGTTTGGCAAGCTGACTGGGAATGCCAGACAAATGGGATTTGCTTTTTCCATGGATTCAGTCTGCACGGGGGATGTACTCATCAGTTCATTCGGACAACATGCGAGTGAAGGGTACCGCTCTCCTAGGCAACTAATACTGGAGAACGCGTCTGCAAAACTGAGAGGTGATGTGAAATAGTATACGCTGTCTGCCATCCTTCCCCTGTTTTTGATGATATTGCTGATATATGCTGATATTGCTGATCGATCGCTTGAGAGTGTCTGACTCGCTGTGCTATTTTATACAGGATAGATGGTTTTGTCTTCAAAAGGTTTATGAAGGCAGTATGATTGCAAATGTGAGTGGCAGCAAAGCAGAGATTTCCAATCCAGGGCACAGCGCACCACTGCTGTCCTGCTGGTCTGGGCTGTGGGTGCTCCTCTCACAACTCCAGCTACGGATCACTTTTCAAGTGTGTGCAGAGGCAGAGAAAGAAAGGGATAGTTAATAATCTAAACCAATATCAAACAACAGTGGTAGCCAGGTAAAAGAATAACCTTAGCTCTGTAAATGTTTATACAATGGTCTTATCTCCAGCTGCATGCTCTGCAGCTGTAGGCTAATTCTTATTCTTCCAGATTTTGTGAGCTGTGGAGCTACGCCTCCACTGGCCTGGGGTCCTATATGTTTTCAAACAGGCATTGTACATTAATATGTGAAGCAAGCTTGGCCCCAAAGCCCTGAAACTACTGAGCAAAACCAGAGATTAGGTTCTGGATCAGAAATCTCTTCTAAAAACAAAAAAGGATGGAATGCAATTGCTTAAATAAAAGGCAACACTTTAAAAGTTTTGATCGCATACAACTGCTTTCACATTAAGAAGAAACTGGAACTGTAGAAGCTACCCGAGTTCACCTTCATTAAATGCTAGCTCCAGTAGGTCTGGGCTGCTGTGGCTCTGGGTGTGTGCACCCAGCCAGCAGGTTCTGCAGGGTTTCTCTAGTGTCACCTATTCCTGCCTGCACGGCTGGGGCAGTGGGACTGGTGGTTCCCATCGGACAGAGGGAGTGTCGATCAGTGCATGTCCACTGACCTTGCTGCAGCAACCCCCAGCACTCTGGCCAGGCTTGTCCTGCTGAAAAACAACCCTCAAAGCACTCAAGAGGGAACACGGCTTTCAGTATCCATAAGGTGATGGATAAGGGAGAGAGGGCAGAACCTCTCCAGGTAAAGCAGGAAATTGCCTTGAAGGCTCAATTGCCTCCAAGGCTCTCCTTTGAAGGGTTAGATTTGTGCACATGATGTCTATTGGAGATTAGGGAGAAAGGTAGGGAACATTTCCATCAGCTGGAAGAACTGGTGCAAAATTTGTCAGTGATGCTTGTAGCAGCCCAAAGTGCTACTGTTTGTGCCTGTGGCTGGGCCGCTTCTGCTTTCTCCTTTTCCCACACACATCTGTGCTCAGTATTTCAATTAATGTAATGGGAATATATCATCAACTGGATTTTTGTGACCATTTTTGACAAAGATGTGTGCCTGGAGACGTTTATTGAGTGTGATTAGTTACTCGCAATAATCTTAGTACAGCTCATTAGCAATGTTAGTTTCAATTTGTTTTTTATTTTATTTTAATATGCTCTGCACTTCACATCTGGCAAAGCAATTGGTATAGAAAAAATAAGTCTAGGATTCGTTGTCTCAGCTATTGTACATGCTAGCTAGTGTTCAACCAAAAATTGTTCACACTCAGCTACTTACTCATGGCTTCTAATTAGTAACGAGCTAATCATCGTCTGCTAACAGACTTATTTTACTTAGTTTATTTTAAATTAAGGCTACTGGGGATTAGCATCTACAAGGTCACTTGACAAAATGCCAACCTTGCCTGTCAGACAAAGGTTACTCTAATGAGCTCATGAATTCCCATCGCTGTGCGCTGCCTACATGGGTACTGCTCCAACGGGATCACAGAGCAGGCTTCAGCTAATGACAGATTAATGCCAATTTAGTCAGCATAATGCCTCCTGTCACTAAAGCCTTTCTGTTGCAGCAGCGCCTGCAAAGTCCCTAAGAAATCCCACATATGTGTACTAGCTTTGCATACAGCATCTTTGACCAAAGGATAAAGTTTTGCAGCAGCAAATTTCAGAACTCCTGCATCTAGGCGAAAAGATAAACATTCAACATTTCTCTCAAGAGCTGATCTTTTTTTCTTTTAATTTTTATATATATAAATATACCATAAAGAGTACCATTTCCTCATTTCAGTACAGATTTTTTTTTTTTTGAAATTTACTAAAATAAATGAAATATAAATGCTACAATTTTATGTTTCAAACAAGTTTTGATGACAGCCTTCCCCTAGGAGGAGGCCCAGAAACTCCGTTAGCTACATGGAGAGAGAGACAAGAACACCCCCAAAACTTCATACTGTGCAAGAGCATTCAGAACAGTAGATGTGCCTCAGCTGGAGCTGCTTGCAAGTTTCCGTGAGTTCCTCACATGAATGCCCACTCTCCTTAGTAGAAACTGCTTGATTCGTAACCTGAAAATTTCACATTCAACATGTATCTCCCTTAAATTCATTGTCAAGACCCAGTTTTCCACATCCGTGCCTGCCTTTGTGGATCCTAAACAACAAGAGGTATCGTCAGTTGTGGATTTGGGGATCAGGATTGCAAAATGATGCATTTTCAGAGAAAGCCATGTGAAACCAACTACTGTAAACCTAGTTAAAAATGTCAGCCTTTGTTTTCTCCCATCTCCTTCACAACTTGGAAAATGTTCACAGCATTGAAACAACGAGGCATAGGAGCAGGGGTGGGAATGATACACCCCACACACGTTCTGCACTTCTTCCTGATCCTGTCTTTGACCTTAACTAGTGCCTCCTGGACAGGAAAGGAGGTTCCAGGTGAATCCTACCCCACCCATCACTACCCCTCTGGTTCTACCTCTACTACACTTTCAGGTCCTGCGGGTGAATACTTAGCTACTAAAGCAGCAATCTAAAATCTGCCAGCATGTCTTGCTGCCAAGGGTTGTGTTGGTTTACTCCAAGGGTTTTGTCGTTGGTTTACTCCTTCTCAATGCGTACGTTCCAAAACAGACATGTTAAAACAACAAAAAAAAAAAAAAAAAAAAAACCTTAAAAAAAAAAAAAACACCACAAAATCTGTTTAAAATAGTACTGCCCGTGCTCTGGACAAATTAAGAGAAATTCAGCATTCTTATAATTAATCCACAACAAAAGAAGCTATAAGATGCCACAAATGAAGGCATAATTGGCCATACAGAGGCAACACTACCATGAATGTTGTTTGGCAAGGGAAAAAAAAAAAAAGAAAACAAACAAAAAAAAGCAGATACATAATTCATCCAAGGAATGGGTTCAGAACTGCCCAGCGCTGCTGGGATCACACTGCAGGAGACGGACTATGGATGGATCACTCTTGGCGCCACGAATGAACTCTTCCAGAGAGAGCTTTCCTAGAAAAGAAATACGTTTGCTTAGTGCACATGGTGGTTTGCAGTACACCTGTCAAGCCCCTGGACAAGGACAGTGGAAGAAAGCTGGGGGGCTCCAAGGAAAACCCGGCGGAAAGCAAGCAAAGCCCTGCCTGCCTGCACCCCACTGGCGGTGGCTTTGCCCGGGTGGCTGAAGTGGAGGGTTTGAGGGGTCACCCTGTGTGGACAGGACACCTCAGCCACCCAGCACAGGGGCAGAGGTGGCCACCCTGGCATCTGGAGAGTGCCTACCATCACGGTTGGTGTCCATCTGGCGGAAGATCTTCTCTGTCCTCTTCTCTGGTGTCGACTCGTCTTCTGGCATCTTCATTACAGAAGAAACCATCTTATAGATTGCCTGTGTGATAGGACAGGAGCACAGAGCTGGTAAGAAACACATTATCTTACTGCAGGGGTATGGTTATCTCCTGGTGACAGAAACAGGCAGAAGGTATCCTGGCTGGGACATAGGCTGGGACCTGCTCTCTAGGTGCTGAAGGGAGTTGAGTGGCCATCAGTACATGCAGCTGCCCTCTTCAGCAGGATGAAATACTGTGTTTCCTTACTTAGTCACGGTCAAACACGGTCATGGTTTGGACTGAGGTTACATTTTTTCCATATTAAAACAATCTTTGGATGAATTTGTCACTTGTACAGCATGTTAGGCACTGGCAGCTCCCTGTGCCTGGGGTAGAGGTCTTGTCCTGCGCTGTGGTGCATCTCCATGCTTCAGCCACCCAGGCTCCATCCTCACTACCATCTTCCACTCACCCTGCCTTTACTCCCCGCCCCCCCCCCTTCCTCTCCCACCTTGGTCAGCATCCTGCCCACAGTGAAGGCAGTGACTCGCTCCCTGCCTTTCCTGTGTGTCACAGATAATGAAGACTTCACCGGCAAGGAGGTGGCCTTTTCCTTGGGGGAAAAGCTCAAAACCCCATGCAGATGTTGGTACCACCCATAGCTATTCTCTGCACATGGATGGAACTATCCGCCCCCTAGAAAAGAGGTAATGGTAATTGTAAACCAAGGATGAGTAGTTGTCTCTGAACTGATTGTCCAAACGTTGCCTGCAAATGTGGGCATGCATGACCAGTGAACAAGTGGGGTTTGTGCTAGATATCTTTGTGGTGCCACACAACTGGGAGAAGAGCAGCTTCCAGATGGCTGCTGAGTGGTGACCTCGGGGAAGCCTCCTGGCCATTTGGAGAGGCAACAGCCCAAGGTGGGGCTGCCCTGCTCTGACCAGCTCCTTCTGATCCCCGTTGCACTTTGTTAGTCTCTGGCTGACAGGTGCTGAACTTGGCAGTCACTTTAGCCTCCAGCCCTGGTCTGTGGATGTGAGTCACTTTCTTCCATAGATTCAGAGCCTTGTTCCCCCCCCAGCAAGGTGCCTGTAGCAGTCACTTGGTAACTCAGTGCAAGTGTGATTGCTTTAGCTATTTATTCTCCACTTCCTCCTGCTTTGGGAGGGGAGTCTTTGGCAAAAACACGAGATTGCTCCCTGGATCTCCCCTTTTCCCATTCATGAAGGCATTCTGCTTAGCATGCTCCCATCATCTGGCCCAGGGTCCCTAGGGGCTGGCTCCAGGAACATAACTGCACAGCTTCACTAGCTGTAAGATGCTGTTAAGCAGCACAGACAGTTTACAGACTAGGGAGTACCTGCTTCCTTGGCCATCTTGCTGGCTTCTACCCTGCCAGCAGCTCACCTTTCACATCTCCTGGCCTTTAAATAACTTAAAGAGTTACATGCTGAGAAAGGCATTTGTCTGTTCAATTAATTATTAATCGCTTGTGCTCAGCACAAGCAAACACCTGCTCCCTCAGTTATGTCACCAATGTGGCTTTGGATTCCCTGGTCTACCCTCTGGTAAGTCTGTAATGCTGGCTGTGGACCCAAGCAGGGGAACAGAAGAGAACATTTCAGCTTCAACAGCTATTGGCTGAATGGAAAAGTATTGGGCACCCTTTGAATTGTCATCATCATCATGATTTGCATGGTAGGACTGCATGAAGGCACCCAAGAGAATTAGGGTGCCAGAGTACTGAGCAGAACCTCAGTACAGGCAGGGATACTGCTCATACAACTGTGATCATGTGGTAACCAGGAGAAGAGGAGAGGATGAACATGCAAGCACAGGAACATAGGGATCAGGGAGTTGAAGGAAGGAGGCAGGAGAGGAACTAAAAAAAAGGAGAGGATGGACTGCAAGAATTTACACCTTCCTTATCAGCATGCAAGTCTCTCAGGGGTCAGAGCAGAGACAAGGCTTGTAGGTCTGCCAATGTTTAAGCATTTTAAGCTGTGTGGCTTTTGTCGGGGGTAGGAAGAGAGGTGGAGGGGTTATTCCCTCGCTCTGGGTGAAAGGATGGCAAAACAGAGAATCTGTATTGAAAGTGTGGGAGGAATGCCCCAGGCTGGGAGTGCAGGCATGTTTACCCTGATCAAAGTAACCATAGTAAGAATATGCAGATTTTTAGGACAAAAATAAAAGCACTCAGGATGACTTCATTCTACAGGGTTCTTTTCACAGAGCTGTGTGAAGGGAATAAGAAATGAGATATTCTAGGAAAGCCAGATGGGAATAACATAGTAAACATTCCTTTCATACTGAAAATGGTTACTCTGGACAAATTCTTACGTCCTTACTCAGAAGTTCAGTGGGAAGTTTCCCCAAAGTAAAAGCCAGCTAAAGCTGATTAAGAACCTTGAGACTTGTCCCAGATTAATTCAATACATCTACACAGAGCTCTTTATTGCATGTTTGAAAGAGCAAGCTTTGAAAGGAAGCTGGTTTCATGCGAGAATTACATGGAGCTGGGCTGTACTACTCTGGGCTGTAATCCAAGACTGAAAGGCTGTGGGGAGTATGACTCCTTGGCCTCACAGCACTTAGGCTGGAAGACACCAGTAGCATTCAGCAGGAGATGGTTTGGAGGTGGTTATTTATCAGCAGCCACGTGAGTCAGGGCAGCTTTGCAGGTGGACTTCTGTCAGGAGGGTTCCTTGAAGCTGAATGCCACCAAGAAGTTGTGCTTCCAGAGTCCTGTGTGCATCACTGGAGTGAGCACAGATTCCAGCTTCATCTGAACTGGCGGACTCCCTACTGATTTTCCACCTGCCCATGGAAGAGGGGCAATGGGTGATGTAGGGCAAATCTCATCCCTTTGCCCATTTGCACAGGTTTTGCTCCCAGTTGCTGGTGGCCACTGCTGCACTCAGGCCAGAAACCTTGGTGGGGGCTGCACTTTCCTGCTGTTACTTGGCAAAGTGTTAAAGAGCTCCTTATGGCGATGGCAGCAATGACAGCACACATTTTCATTTAATCCTTTTTACTCTGTTGAAATACATTTCAACATCTAAAAGCCTCATGAAGTGAATAATTGACCTGAAAAAAATTGCTTTCCTCTCAATCTCATGGGGATTTTTGATACTGTCCTTACTGAGAGACGTATCAACTTCTGCTTCTTTCCGTATCAGCTTCTGTTTCTTCCTGACTTACAAATAAGGTAGCCCAGCAAGTGAAACGTGAGTGCTCTCTTTTAAACCGAAAGTGTTATTCTCACCTCTCAGCTCAGTATTCTTAAGGTGCCTTATGACTATATACAGTGAAAAAATGTACCCCGTAGAATGAGGTTTCCGTCTCTTATCTGAACTCTTATTTTAAGAGGCTCTCACCAAATATGTCCCATTTCAGCAAGGGAAACAAACATGAATCTTCTAGTTGATTTGCAGCTATTTTGAGTGATCTGGGCTATTTAGATTGTAGGTAAACATATGGGAGACATGAAAAGCATTTCTAGAGCAGGAGAATCTGAGAGGATCTGTGGTGTCAGAGGTCTCTCAAGAGGGCAGGCTATGAAGCATCTTCCCACAGTACTTTGCAGATGTGCTGTGCCTGGTAGGTGTAGCAGTATCCCACAGACCTTCTTTTGTTAGGCTCTGCAACCAGCAGCCCACCACTAAGGTCCTTCAAGTTATGTAATCCTCCAAACTGTGCAACCAGCTCCATGTGGATGGCTCATGAGAGGGCTTTTTGGAGACTTGTCTAGGGGAAGTTCATGGGCTACGTACACCTGATTAACAGCATTATGGCAAACAGAGATGAGAAGAACACAGCCGCTTTGCCCTCCAGCCCATTGCTTTGCAGAGAAAATGGGCTTCAAAAAGCTGTTCTAGACCATTCACGGTCATCTCCTTGGCAGCTGGACAGTTACTAGGGCTTCTGTGGGACATGACATCTTAGCCAGTGCCTCTGCTGTTTCATTGCTGCTGCCACTGTAACCACAAACACCTTCTTGCAAAGTTGAGCAAGAGCACAATGCCTGCATTGCCTGCAGCAGTATTAGGCCAGAGCATGAGAAGAAAAACATGCCTTGCCTCTGTGTTCTTCAAGTAAGAGGGGCAGCATTTTTCTGTGAAACTAAGGCTTTTAGATTGATGGTGTTTCACTTAGCGTTCATTTTGATGCAAAAATCCCGATGAAAGCTTAATAAATCCTGCTGTATCTATATGCAAATGTATGCTAGATAAGAGACTCGTAATAGGTTCCTCTGAGACATATATCAGAGATATAACAGAGTTCTAGTTCTCACTATCAGAAATCTTGTGATGGCTGAGGGCCCCCAGGAAGATATTTGATACAGAATCCCATCTTTCCATATTAAAAATTAATAATCTTTCGTAAATGAAAGTGATAGTTGTTAGCTGAGGTTTTTTTAAGCGTAATCATTCTACATCAAAAGAACCTCTCAACAAAGCAAGAAAATGTGCTCATCTGCTTCAGTTTCACGTATCAGCTGAACACGCTTCCAGAGAATACACAACAAATCCTGCCTCACTGGGGGGAGCTATGGGTGAGCAGTACAATATAGGGATCCCCGTGACCATAAAAAACTGGAAGAAGAGGACAGGGTGGGATTTACAAGCACATTGCCTCATGGGAAGCTCCATCCCAGAAAGGGCTGCTTTCCTGACTGTAAAGCCACTGATGGTGGTCCATGGTGCAGCAGTGACTGTTGCTCAGGCTTATTAGGCTGTTCACTTCCATAGCTGATTTTTGTGCAGTCCCTCACAATATGGGGTGAGTAAAGGAGAGAAAGCACTGTTCAGTTGAGTTTCAGGTGCGATCTGAAAAAAGGAGAGAGACAAACCTCCCAAGAAGTGCAGTGGGAGGACTGGAGTGCCGGGCTGAGGGCTGTATGCAGTCCAAGTGTTGCTCTGGGTTGGATGCAAGCATTGACAAAATGTTGCCCTGCAGTGATCCCTAAGCTGCAGTTTCATTTGACAGCAGCATCGTGGTTGTATGGTGAGCAGAGCTGGGGGAACTAGAAAAAGCTGCTGTTTTTTCTGGTCCTCACTTGGCTCATTACAGAGAACGCAGCCACTGATGTTTTCACTAAATTTGACATGAACACATCCGTGACATTGTTCTCTCTGTTTTTAAATCTTCTGGTCTGGAGGGTTTGTGCTGCTGTTCAGCACTGAGGCCTTCCTGGGCTACTCGACAGCAAGAAGGGGTCCTGCGGTCCCTGGGGCATCTCCTTGCCTTGAGGAGCAGGACCTTTCTTGGGTTTGGCTCCTTGTGTTTGCTTTGTACTTTGTTAGTTCTTTTGGGATTTTCTTTGTTTTCTCATGAGGAGAAATACAGATAGAAAACCAATATTTGACAACCTGTTTACCGTACCCGAGGGAGAGGAAGATTCGTAAGGGACAGAGTATCACCTAATGCAAATATTCCGCGGGATTTGTCACGGCACAGAGGCAGAGAGGTCTCTGCATCTGAATGAAATCCTGCTCTTGAACTTAGACACAGGAACACAAAACACAGTAAGTGAAAGATGTCACATCGACCCTACATTTGCAGCTGAGCGTTGTCTCTGGTGTTGCTGAAGCAGTGCAGGTGCTGCTGTTAGCTGCTCTTTGGAGGACATAAGCAGAGCCCTGGTAGGAAGACAAGGGCACCGTGCGTTAGGCTGACTCCATACGTGCAGTTTGCCATCTCAGCCTGTAATTTGTGTGCATTCCTTTCCATTGATTTCCAGCACATATATAAGTCTGAATGATAGAGTACATAGCTGATACTTCAAAATTTCAAGGGGAAAAGGGATCTTGATAACAGGCTCTTTTTTTCTTTTTCTTAAACAGTGCTGCGTTATATAGATTCAAGCTGTGTAAATATGCTACCATATCAAAATTATTTTAAGGCTTTCAGTAGAGTGACGTGCCTCAACAGTAAAAACATGTTAGAGGAAGCCGAAGTGAGGTGGGACTCCTACTAACACAAGAAAATGCATCCAAAGAAGCTGTGTATGGAATCATCATCTAAGCAGATAAGGTCTCTCTATCCTGGCAACTTAATATGGAGACAATTGGTATGATACTAAGTACGCAGAGCTCACTGAATTAGGCAGACAGACACCTTTTAAAATGTGTGAGCTAGTTTTTCATAGTAGCATGATTTCAACTAGATTTGTTTCTTAGTGTGGTGGAAACCTTCCTTCCCTAAAAGTACACTACCTGGTTTATTTAAGACACCTCCTTGGTCCAACTGTAATTAATTGTAATTAAATGACAGTGATTTCCCAGATGACAGAATCACATTTATCAGCAGGTTAGTTGCTGTGCTCCAGCCCAGCAGAATTCCCAAGGGAGAACTTGCCACGCAGCGCGTTGCTCAGGAAATACTTGCAATGGGTACCAAATGCTGTAGTTTGAATTGTGACACAATCTTTGTCAAATGAAATAACATTTTATATTCACGTAGTTATACAACAGAACCAAAAACATAAACCCCCAAGTGCTGACAGAGTTTTTCATTCAGCGTCTCATTGCAATATTGCTTCATAATTTGCTCGGAAGGAGGGAAGCCAAGGGGTGTCTCTGGGCAGAACATACCTGCACGATTTCCAGCATCTCTGACTTACTGATGTAGCCGTTCCCGTCGAGGTCGTACATGCTGAATGCCCACTTCAGCTTTTGCTCCAGTTTACCTCTGGACGTTACACTCAAGGCTATGATGAATTCTCTGAAATCTATTGTTCCGTCTCCGTTGGCGTCAAAAGTGCGGAATACGTGTTCCGCAAACTTAGAAGCGTCCCCATAAGGGAAAAAGTTCCCGTATATTTTTTTAAACTCCTCCATAGATAAATGTCCACTTGGGCAGTCTCTCAAGAAGCCTTTGTACCACTCCTGGATCTCGTGTTCTGTAAAGTCTGTACTTTCTAGCAAATCTTGCATGACTTCAGGGCGTAGTTTGCTGTTTTGCTTTCCCATATTGGTGTAAAAATATTACCTGCAGAAGAAAAACAGACATATATGAGTTGTTATTATTATTAATTGTTTATGACTATTAGCTTGGAGGCTGTAGAAGAACCGTATGCTGGATTATGAGTTTTCTAGTGATAGTTCGCTCTTGGGAATTAATTGAAACTTTGGGCAGCATCCACTACTATGAGTACGCTTTGAAAAAACTAACAAGCCAAATCTACACGTAGATTACATTGTCTTTTCACAGTCTGGAGAATTGTAATTGTTGAATTTATTGCCATCCTTGAAATCACAAGGTAAACAATGGATGTTGCAAGTTGTAGCTGAACAGTAGCTGTGTGCTGCGTGACATCTTCCATCCCAGTCACCCAACTGTCTCAAGGACCCAACCTGAATGAGATACATTTTTTTTTGTACCTCTGGTGGAAACCAGGTTGCTACAGAGAGCTGTGTTCACTTGGTCTTGCTCCAAAATGGGATCAAGGGGCATCTGCAGTGTACACTGAAACCATGCGCTCCAAAGCCCTTCTGGATATATCTTCATAGCCAGAATCAAACAGAGCAAGCCAGAAGTTGCCTTTCTTGTTTGTCATGGACCAATTCCCATTTTAGTACAAAATGTAGATAAAACCTGAAAAGATTTTATCAGTGGTGGATTCCCCCACCCCAAACGATTACTGTGTTTTTTAATTCTCTTTGTAGACAGCACTTGGATCTATTTCTAAGTAATAGTAATCTGGGTGATCACAGCTCTTTGAAAAAAAAGAAGTCTTTAAAAATAAAAAATACTCAGGCAACAGAATTTGAAATTCATTTCCCTTAAATTAACCATTAAGAAATATTATTAGATACAGCTTCTGTTAAATCACCATAATTATACTTTACTTAAGGCAAGTTGTTACATACTACATTGTGCAGTAGATTTACTAACGACTGATGCCCTTTGAGTTTTAAGTTTTAATTTCAAGGCAAATTTGAGCTCCTTAGGGCAGCTGGAGGAATGATTCCTTAATCTCCTGTGTCCTGGGTTCAGAATGACCAAAAAAGCTTTACTTCTTTGGGTAAAATGGTGGGATCCACCTTAGATCTATCTGTGTTTCCACAGGATCCACTGATGCTCATCTGGTAACAAGATGTCTAGTCTCATTTAATCATCTGATGGAGAGTAGGCTCTCCTGTTCATAGAGAGGAGGAGGTTGAAAGGGGTAAGGGGTCCTGCCCAATGGAAGCTTCTACATCTCCTGACCATTTCAGAGGCCTGGGTGTGACTACCTTGATTCAAACGATGACTTTTCCTCCAAAGTGTCTCCAAAACACTTGGAAAGTGGAAGATGCCACCTCAAAGGTAACTTTTTTCTAGTGTCTTTCCTCCTTTCATCCTAATCAAAACATACTGTGCAGTTTTTAAGTAATCCAAGCCTCTTAATACCCTGAAAATAGCAAAATAGTCCCTGTTTTATAGGCCCAGTCCAACAGCTGCCAAGGCAGCTGAAAGTTGCATTGCCTTCAGGGTGTTGGACAGGATCCATAATAAACAACCTGGGAATTAGCTGAGTGAACAGATTACATTTGGCCATCCAGACGGGTTTATGTCAGGCAAAACAACACAAGCAGGGGCTGCCAGAAGGATGGAAAAGCAACTGGGCAAGTGAAGTGGCCAGGCTTAGTTTAGAGAGGCACCAGCTTAATAAAAAACAAACCAGTAGAATCCTCAGAGTGGGTAGCAGCTACCCACACCCACTGCCGGCAGCTATTCTGCAGCCCCAGGGACTGCACATTTTTCAGACCATTAGAGTAGAAAAAGGGAAGATCTCTGACCACTGTGCAAGCCAGCTGCTGTGGGAGTGAGCTGGCATCAGCTCTGTAAGCCCTTGCTGCTTTTTAGTATCTCAGACATTGGAAAACGCAAAATTCGTCTTGCACGCTTCCAGTCCAGAGTCTTTTGAAAAGCAAACTGGGGCAGCCAGTGGCCTTCAAGAAGTAGCCAGTAAGAATGTGTTTCAGTCAAAAAAACTCCATGCCTTTATAGATGCACACAGCTGCAGGTGCAACATATTTTCACCAAATAATAAACAATACAGAAAGCAGAACACGCTTCATTGCATTGGAAGGAGTAAAATGATGAAGTCAGAAAAATCAATGTTCTTCAGGCAGAAAGGGAGAGCAAACTGTATGTGACTTGCAGGAAGGGGTTGAAATGCACAGCCGCTGTGATGCCAGGCAACCCAGTCAAAACCAGCAGGATTATTTCTGGGCCCACTTGTGATGAATTTGTATCGTGTTCTTTGCCCTCCAGATTGTTCCTTATTAACAGGTGATGTTCTAGGAACCACAATGATGAAATTCATTGTGTGTTCCCATTCTATCAACAACAGATCAAAATGCTTTTGCAGTCCAAGTACAGAATATCCTTGAAGACACTTGAAGATCCTTATAATCACTTCATATGCTGCTTCCTGCCTCTTCAGGATAGATTAGATCATGGGCAGAGTATGGTGAGATAAGAGAATGTCAGCTAACAAGGACAGCAATAAAGGCACAGAATGAAATAAAATAACAGTTAATTTTAGGTATTTTTTCGTACTTTATCACCTCTGTAGATATTTCAAATTTCTAATAAATGACTAAAGGTTAAAAATACAACAAAGAAATAGTGAATGACAACTGCAGTGGCAAAATAAATAAATAAAAAAAATGACAATGCTGAGAAATGAGTGTTGGAGGTAGACAAAACAAAGACAAAGTAAGTGTTTAATGATTATTTTTAATTACATTTCTCCCTCTGACACAATGGTGTTAGACATAATGTATATGAATGACTTCCTATATGGGCCAACATGACATACAAAAATATTAAGGTCTTAATTCTGAAGACAATATTGTTTGGTAAAAGAATGTGATATATTCATGCCTTGAAGGGCTGATACCATTTAAGCCAACAGCTGCAGATCAGAAAGGAAAACATCTCTGCTGTATGGTTGCTATGGAAAGAATCTCTGTTCACCGATTATTGTAGGAAATGTCACAGGTGCAGCTCCACGAAGTAAATACTTAGAGCTTGCTTTAATCAGCTCTGAGTGCAGAGTTTTTAAGATGAGACTAAAGACAGAGCTGCTTGACAGACAGCAGGCTGTGACAGTTCAGCATCCAAGAGAATAAATAAATGAAATCTCAACTAGCAGCACACCGACTGACTTTCCCTGTAGCAGGGGCTGTGTATCGTGAGCAGACAGGACATTGCTGCTGTTACAGCCTTCTCCTCAAACGGAGAGAACTGACTGGACAGAATGGCAATGAACACTTACTCCACCACACGCCTCTTGTCAGCAGTTTGCTGCTGCTCAGTTACCGTTGTTCCCTCGGTCTGAAACATCAGGGTAAGGCAAATATACTGTAAGGAACAGCCTCACAGGATCTGGGAAGGTGTAGCAGCCAAGAGCACACAGCTAACCTGTCACCATGTGAATGCAACGTGAGCATTTGAACTTAGTTCCTTAAAAGAAATAAATTTTCTCTTTTTCTTTTCTCTCTTTTTTTTTTCCTGTTGGGGGTTCACTGTAATAAGCATATGCTAACAACACATTTCTAACAATACATTTGCTTGTCAAACTTGAGACCCATCATATAAAGACAACCTCTTTTTAATTTTATTTATTTATTATTTTTACTTTGATTGAGCTCAATCTGCCAAGGACAAGAAGACATCTTAATTTTGATTTAGGTTTAAATGTGAAAGAAAGTCCGTTGCTGAGAGATAATATAATGAGAAAGGAACACTTGGCCAGGAAAACGTTTCTCCAAAAATGGAAAATTTAGAATATTGGGTACTTTGTAGCTAACAGTGTACAAAACACCTGAAAGGTGTCAAGAATCAGCTTGAAGAGGAGGCAAATCACACCCTAGGCTTGGCTGCAGAGACCAACTGTGTGAAAATGAAGGAAGAAAACCTTTCAGAAGGAAGCAACAAAAGTTCCAGTTTGTGATTTCGGTGCTACTGAACAATTTCAAGTTAGAAAGCACTAGATAACAAAACGGCCTTTAGGGAGCAATCTTTCAGTGTCAGAGACACAACCCTGGACAATGCAGGGAGCCTTCTACACAGACAGTTGTTACAGTCCTTAAGCCACAGGATGTACGCAGAGGTAATTCAGGGACATGGATGGAGAAAGTTTCAGTAACACACCACTAAAATGAGGACACTTCTCCCATATAGCTGAGAGACAGCTGGATGATATACAGAAGAGTGCCACCTTAATTGACCAGTAATATGTCTGTAATATTACAGAGAACAGGGATGAACCACCTCATTATTGTTTGTCTTCAAAAACTGCTGTTTCTTGGTTTCTTACACACACTGTCTGAGCTGTTCAAAGAAATAATCCACTTCTGGGGGCAATGCTACCTTTAACATTTCTAACACATAATTTGAGAATTTCCCTGAGGCTAGCTATCCATGGAATTCCAGTCTCTGCCAAGCAGCTGAAGAAGGGTCTGAAGACAGCTGGAAGGAACCAAAGGCTGAGTGGGACAACAGCATCACTCTGAACCACTGCTGCTACCTGACAGCCAGGAGAAAGCAACGCTCCAGAATGAGTCAGTCCCCTGTGGCAATGCCTAATGACTTGTCTTGGGCAAGAGTGCTTTGTGAAGACCCTGTGGTTCTCCACTCACCATCACTACTGTCGTTTTCCCTCCAGTGTAACTGTTGCTCGTTACAAAAACCCTGGACCTGTAACAAGCAGACTCATATACACCGTCTATCTCTCAAGCTGTCTACACATCTGAATACAGCAGGGATCTCACCTTCTTTCATGACCTACCCACCAGCAGTCATCTCCTGTCACTGCATACCACCCTCCACAGTGCAGTGTATAGGGCTCCTGAAACTCAATTCTCCTGCCATCACTTTCTGCCAGTCTTGCAGTTACTTCTCTGCCTGTCACTGTGCATCCTGCTCTGTCACAACCTCAAAGAAGGATGCTGCTCTGTCCTGGTTGACTGAACCTTGCAGCATGGCATCCCCTTACCCTGTGGTAAGGGGGGGATATCCAGGGGAAACTGCAGTGTGGGACTTTGCCTGGGGATATGTCCCCAGGGCTTCCAGGCCAAAATTTTGCCCTGTTCTCAACAATTCACAGTTAGAGCTACTCTATTCCTTCTTATCTTCCAGCTGCTATCATTACTTGGTAAAGCTTCAGATACCAAATACCAGTTCACCACTTCCAGCATGTGGCAGTCTGAAAATTCCACTGTAATTTATGAGCCAGTGTGTGCACATTTCCAGAGGCATCTCTGGCTCCTCTTTGTCCACCCCCTTTCAGAATGGGGGAATGTAAGTGCATTTATAAAAGTTAAGGCCTTGATGAACACATTCTGGTGTAAAAGCCAAGTTTCCTTCATAAGGCCAATTATTCCTTCAGGCTGTAATACTGCTAACTGCTGTATGAGCTAGGTAATGAGATGGTTCAAAGCAGCACCCATCTCAAATGACGTGTTCTCTTCCCATCCTGTTTCCCTGTGGCTGGAATGGCAACGTTGCCGTGGCCTGATCATGAATACAAACTCAACTGTGCTCTCCATTTTTCCGTTGGAAATTCCACTGCCGCTGCTGGATCCTGCTTGTGGGACATAGTGCTTTTGGTTACAGCAGCAGCAGTTCTGGGAAGAATAACTTCTTGGCTTTTAGCTTCCGGCCATGAAGACCAAATGCTACCTGGTCAGGAGATTTTTTTCTTCTCAGTCCCAGAGAAAATTACTCAGCAGGTTCTTGGAAGCAACCACTTTTGCTTCCTTCTGGCCATTTCTAGTTTGTTTTCACATGTTCATTTTTGTAATCACTGTGGCAATGCTTGCCAAGAAAGGCTTTTAATTTTTTTTAAAAACAGCATTTTGGAACATATTTTTGAAAGAAACACAAACTTATTAAATATCATAGAGGGACTTAGCAAAAGAAAATACATGCAAAATACAATTTTGAGCCTTGCCATCCTCAATTTATCTGCTTACATTGGCAAACCACAAAAAATGGTTAAAATTCATGAGCCAAAGTCATTAAAAACCTGACATTCTCTTATCAATATTCACAAGGAACAGCAGTAAACAGATTTGCAGTGCAGTGTAACAAGTACCCTATGCCTGAAACACATACTGTTGAGTGAAACTTCTGGCTAAAACCATAGCTGACTTTAAAGAACAGAAAGGAAGAATAATGAAGAAATGAAGATGAAAAAAACAGAGGAAAATGTGTGGATGGAGTCATCATTCAGTCTTATATGTTAATAGAAGGAAGAGGGGACACACATGCCGTCCAGTTACCCATTGGTCCTTCAGAACCTGTTTTTCACAATAAATTTCACTTAGTTTGTATTACGCTCTTTGATTCCAGGATCCTGATGTTTTCACTGCTGCAAGTTACTGTTTTGTTTTATCTCACCTTCCTACTTCTCCATCTCCCTTACTGGGGAACCTTCCCCTACAAAAAGTTCTCTTAATTGTTCCTTTGGCAGTTTGTGTTCTGTGCATTCCTGCTAGAGCTCCCAGGAGAAACTCAAGATGACAAATAAAAGTAAAAGCTTTATAGCTCTGTGTTTTAGTTGAGGTGGGCAGTCTAAGCAGGGGCAGCTGCACAGAGTTCATGTGTTTCAAACTTGGAGGCACTTACGAATGCCAAACACCAAAAATTCAGGCTCTTATCCCTTCAGATTTGCCCTGGCAGAGAAATGCTACAGCTGCTCCATGTTGTCTCCTGTTCCTCTTTATCATAATTCCTTCATGCATTGTGGCAATGAGGGTTGGCATGGGGGTGGAGGGAGAAAAAGCAGAAATGCTGTACCCCTGTCAATAAATGCTAGTACCTTACTATCAGGGTCTTCAGCATCATTGGGTTAACTAGGTAACAGCCTAGTGCTTATTACATTACCCTCAGAAATGCTCATGATCTCAGCTGAATTGGTTTTGAGACCAGTAAGTGGTGGTTCAGCCTCAAGCAGTGAAAGGGATGATGAAACTTGGTGCACATCTATCCATCAAAGAGGTGTTCATGTAATGGACTCTGTTTGCTCCACCTCCACCCATCAAATTTTAATTGCATGGGGTCATTAACTAGGTCTGCCCTTAATCTACTGGTAATCAGCTATTTGCTGTTGCTGCACTGGGAACCTGGACTTAACACAGGGGTGGTGGAGCTCACCTGCCTTAGCACAAAATCTCTGCCACTTCGGACAAGAGTGCACCGCTGTATCTTTCGGAAGGTCTTCTGCTCAATTAAGGTATACCTTCTGTCCTCATGTAGAGGTAGACAGGCACAGAAGACAGACAGAAAAGTAACTACTGGAGCTACATATAAAGCAATCACTGTTCCCAAATCCTGGAGTGACCCTCCAAGGTGTAAGTGGGTGTAAATGGGGGCCCTGTGCATCCCTAGAATCTGGCCCTCTAGCCTTTCTCAGCACCCCAGGCTTTGGACAGTGATGCAGAAAACTACCATCCTACGAGTAGTGTGAAAAATGATGCAGTAAATGTTGGTAAGCCATTCCCCAGGGCCAACCAGCAAAGGCTCCATGCACACAGAACAGCCTGAAAGTAACATTTTCCCTGCTTAGGGAGAAATAAAGAAATAAAAAAGAAAATGTAAACCACACAAAGCAGGGAAATCTCACACAGGTTTGGTTAAGCCCTCTTCCCATAATTCCAAAAGGTCTCACTCCATTTCATTTCATATTTAAATTAATTTCATTTAATTTCTTTGTCATTCTTTGAGAGTGCACAACAATAAAATTCATGCCACCATTCACATGCTTTTTTGGTTCATGACCATTTTTTTGTGAAGAGTTGAGGAACAACAGTTTGCCATAGGCTTTGGAAGAAAAAAACCCACTTATTTGTTTGTTAATTCTGGGTTGAACCACCTAAGGTCTTTAAACCAACTAACTCTTTGTCTTGGCAAACTTCAGATGGCTCTTTTGGGAATTAGATATATATTTATATATTTTATTTCTTCAAACTCTATGGAAGCAGTATTTTTGTAAAAGTATGTTTGCCTTTGTCTAATTTTGTATGATGAAGGGCAAAAGAGCCTTTGCTAACAGACTACATTAGGACATCTGCCCTCGGGAGGCTGCTTTTCCAGATTTTACTGCATTCAACTGTTTCACTAAGCACAGGACATCTGTAGTATTTATAAACATGGGTGTTAAGCTAACAGCATGGGATCTGGCAAAATCTCTCGGCCTGTTCCAGCTGGAGGTGACTTTATTTAGTGGCATCTTTTCAAAAGGAGAGCATATATCAAGATCCAAATGACAGACATTTTCTGCAGTTACTGTGCCTCCCTATTATGAGAGCAACTTGTGAGCCTAAAGTCTCTTTGTTTGACAATCCCTTTCTGGACCACATTTCCTAAAATGCTCAAGGTTACATTTTTCAAGTGCTCAGCATCCACTATTAAACTTGGGCTTCTCAAAAGAAACACATCTTCTATTTGGGCACCTGTGTAATAGGCAGCTTCTCAAAGACCATCTCTATCCAGTAAACTGAGACCTCCCAGAAAACAGCACCATTTATTTTGGTACCTGATGAGTGCTCGAGTGCTTTAGAAAAGCACTCCTGCAGCCTTCCTAAATGGCCGTGTCACTGTCATTTGTCTTTATCCTGACACTCACATCTCCAGCCATGTCTAACTCGGTTTGTTCTCCCTTCTTCTGAAGTGCTTCTCTCCTTTGTGTAAGGCACTCATCGATAGTAACATAATCTCCCCCAGTGCACCCAAGTGCACTAGTCATCAAACTCACCTAACAGCAACTTTACCAGGTTTCTAATCTGTCCTACATCTTGTTTGGTCCTTTTATGTAACCATATATGCAATACCTTGGTGACGGGTAGTGGAAACTAAAGCAAAAAGCTACTGTTGCACAAAGTAACACGAGAAGCTGATGTGACTTCGTGGTCTTGATTTTTTTATCTTTGTAAATAAATAGCATATGACTCCCAAAGAGTGACATTTGTGCTTACTCTACCCTTAAAAAAAATTGTTAACAGATGGTCTCCTATCCCACAACGGAGACCTGGTGTTGACAGATAAAATGAAAGCATGATATTGGGGAAAAAAAAAAACCCAAACCAAGGAGCCATTAACTGGCAAACTAGATATTTTTAAAGATATTCTTATGATGGGGAAACAAATGATGGTGGAGGTTCCTACCTGGAGAGTAACTGTAAGTTTTGTTCCATACTGAAGAAATTCAGTGGAACTTTCTCCAGGAAAGTAGGCAATAGGAAAGTGGGAGTGGGAGGTTCTGGTTGCCAGGAGGACGTTTTTTTTAAGGAGATGGAAACAAGATGCACTAAGATAATGTCAAAGTTTACAAGCCCATAAATACAAAAGTCCACGCCAGGGATGATTCATCCAACACCTAGGACTGTCAAGTGTGCCTGGACACAAGAGACCTAATGTAAGATGTGAAATGGATGGCTAAAGGAGTTTTGTGGGAGCTGTAGGATTTCTTTTTTTTATAAGTGGTTTTCAAAGAAGTTTCTAAACTGCAGATAAAGTGTTAATTTTCTCTTTGTGCATTCTGTTCTTGGAATTTTTACATCCTTTAACTTGCGAGATGAGTATGTGAATTACTGGCCATGGAAGAACAGCACTTTCAGTTTTTTTAGTAGAACCCATTTACATCAGGTAATGCAGCTTAGCCAAATTCAAAATGTTTTGTGGAAACATGTCATATTCCAGAAAACAAACTCCAGGGAAATGTCAGAATTTACCATTTCAACTTTATATTTTCTTTTTAACAAAGCAAAAAATTTCAACGTGACTTCATCTTTTTATCAATTTTGATTTGGTGTTTATATTAGATGTTAGTTTTAGCATTACAGGGGTTTTGACATTATTGAGAAAACAATTCATTGCCAATGAAGCGAAATACCGCGGTGTTTCCAGATAATTTTTAACTTCCATCCCACTGGGAAATTTTGATGTTTTGTTCCAATTTGCAATGAAAATAAACATAGATGTCAAAATTTCCTTTGGATTGGGGATTTCAGATTCTAACCAGCTCTAATCAACAACAAAGCCATCTGCTTTATATTAATGACTTAGGGTGGTATGTAACACTGCAGAACAGAGTGATATTCTCCTCTTCAACATTGCTCATGGAAGCCAATGACATATGGCAAGTTTCTATCTCCCAGTTGTCTAGGGAAGTTTGAGGCTAGCCACTTTTATTTTATTCTTCATGCTGCCTTGCCAAATTCATGGAATTCGTCATTCAAACCCTAGATTTTCCTGTGAATATATGAGAAAACATCCTCCCAGTGACATATGGCACAGCCTACAGCCCCTACATCTGAAGGGAACTCAAAATTCCCCAATTACAGTGCGGTAAGGTACTTTCATTTTATGGAGGTTTTAAATTGGTAATTTAAAGAAAGTATTTGTTTCATGATAAATACCTATTTTTGAACACTAATAAGAAGATATATTTGTTTTCAAAGGATAACTTCATCCAGATGATTCATAATTTGAATTCTATTTAAGAAGTCATATCAACATGAAGGACAATAGTACCAACAAAAAAACCAAAACAAAACCAAAAACATTTGAATTCTGGTTTAAGACAACATCTTTGTTATTTTTCCTAAAATCTGTTCCCTGTCTTCACAGATATATTCTTCATGCTGCAGATGAAGTATAGGAAAAATATGTAATTGTCCCTGAGCTGGTCCAACAATCCATTCTGCATGCTAAGCTCAACCATGGACCCCAGTTCAGGCACTTTGCTGTGCCCTCTGAAAAGTCTTCTGTGGACAAGAATTTGATTACCATTGGTTATGATGGTATCTGCTCTTTTTTCTATCTGATGATTACTCAAGCCCCCTCAGGGTTCCTCCTTCTCTCCATTCTACATAGGCAGCTGACATGGGAGGGCTGGATCTCAGGGTGTACAACAGGCATTTAATGTGGAGATGCTGCTTCCCGTTCTCTCTGAGCATCATTTCTGTACTAACCTAATGGCCGACTTAGCTTGGATATGATCTATAAGGTTACTGAAAGAAGATTTTGATTTGTATTCATTTTGAAAGTCAGAAAGACATCCTGCTGTGAAAAACACAGACCCATGTCTTATCCGACTGCTATTTCATGCATAACACAGTGTACTGCCTGATTTTAGAAATTACTCAACAGGAATGAATTTGGGAGTTTGAACAACATGGTAAAGGTCGGTAAGCAAACTCCCTTAAGAGGCATAGAAAAACATTTTACGAATTAAATGCAAAAATAAGTTGAGTGCTTCTCTGCCCATCTCTCTTACACACGTATGAAAAAATACTTGCATAATCTTTATTTTCTTGCTATTACTTGCAATCAATAAGCAAAACCCTAGCAGTTCTCAATATTAAATGAAGGTAGTAGCCACTCATATATACAATACTGTTTTACAAAGGAACCTATGTAATGGCATCTATCATACAGTCATAATACAGACTGTGGTAAAAAAAATAGTTGTTTGCAAGAAGTCAACAAAAAATATTTACATGTTCATAGCATTACACAAACTGCAATGAGAAATATTGTAAATTAACTAGGACTGGATCTAAACTGAAAAATCTGAATGATCAGTTTGATAATTTTTCTGCCATCACTGAAAATTTTCTGTGAGTTCAACTAAGAACTTCTCCTACCTTCACTATTAAGATACTCTGAGGAAGTAAACAGAGTTCATCAGATAACTGTCTTCAGACAAATGAACTACTTTTTTTCTCATATGAACAATAAACAATTTGTATTACTGTTGTAAAAAGCTTGAAGTGGCAGAACCAGAACCCTTCTTTCCACAGTTTAGGCAAAGCAGTTTTTTATCCAACATGGAGTAAAAAGGCCACTAATTCACAACTTCCTAGTGACTAAATAATCAGAAATGCTGATTGTATTACATTTTTAGGCTGGTTTGCTTTTGCCTCTTTACTGTTCTCAAGGTGCCAGCATCTCTGAGATTTCTTGTGTGTGACTTTTAGTGCCTCTTCCCATTTTTTACTTCTTAGGACGTTTTTATTGTGTTTCTATTTCCTCTGTATATCTGTTCCAACTATTAGCATTTCCAAGTATTGGAGTTTCCTACACCATACACTGTGTCGAGTCAGTATCCTAATAATGAAATATGTTATGACCAAAGCAGCAGGGTTTGGAAACCTTGAAAGGAGACCATTGATGGCTTAATCTCTGTGTCTCTAATCTCTAATCTCACCAACAGAGACCTCTATCTCTGGCATTAGTTGTTCCCATTTCTTTTCTTGCTCTGTAGGACCCATATGCCACATTCTTTCTACAGTAATCTTAACCTCTTGCATTCTCAATATCATGCCTTATAAAAATAAAGGTCTTATACTTGAAATGTCACCCTCTCACTGCTTGCTGCATACAGCTTTTAAGGTATCCTTAAAATATCTTCATCTGACAATTCTCTTTTCCACATCATCTTCGACAGTAAGTTCCATCCCAACCCACTCTCTAGACACTGAATGCTTCCTCTCACTTCATGTATCAAATATTTCCTAATTCTCCTCTCTGGTACCAATGTTATGAAACCAGTGAATCTCCACTGCTTAGAAACATGAAAAGAAACTGAAGAATGAGCCCACTGTTCGTAAAATGCCATATAAAATACCATATAAACCACTTATTCAACAACAAAAGCACATCCTGTTCCACCAAACATGTCTCATATCTTAATGGTCTAATGAATTCACTGGAAGGTCACTTAAACCAGTGAGCAATACAGGGATCCTCCTGTGGAATGTCAAAGGAATCCTCCGAGAAAGATTAAGAAATTGATAACTACGCAAATATATATAAAACCTTCTTACTTGCTTTTTCTTTATTAAAAAAAAGGGTTCCCCATGAGGCTTGCTGCTTTTTAATGAATGTTCTAGGAAAGGAGGCCATTCATGAAGAAACTATATATTTCATTATTGCAAGGTGCTCTAAAATATATCGCTCGGTTAAAGCGAAATAAGGATGCTTTTCACATTAGGCTTTGAAGATGATAAAACAGTTGTTTATCATCAGTTTACCACCCAGAACTTGGTAAGATTCATTTGATCTCAATCTAAATGAAACATGTAGCTATCATCATATCACGAGTGCAGTTCAAAGCACATATAGCTCATTCATTTGTGATCAGATGGGAAACAGTTTCTGTGATCTCATACTGATTTGTGAAACCTCCTATCATCATATCTTGTCATTCTTTTGATTGTTAAAAGTTTGGCAGTAAAGTTGGCTTTTGAGTTGGCTTTCAGATACTCAAATTAAAAAACAAAATAAAAAAAAATTATTAAAAAATTAAAGAAAAAGAAAAAGAAAAAAGAAAACACACACACACCAAATTTGGAAGAAAGCCAGTATTTTTTTGGAAGTTTCGTTGATGAAGGAGTAGGAGGAGGATAGAGCAATATCCTTGATTTTGGCAACAAACCTTTCTTCTGGCAACTTCATTAAAAAGCCATTCTGCTTTATAAGTTATCAGCAAAGAACTGGCATTTCTGAGTGTGACTGATGGTCCTCCCTCTGCTGCCAAAATTAGAAACATCAATAATTCTTAGATTAATTACTTAGAAAATTTCCAACAGAAAAACATTTCCTTATTTTTAGACACTTGTTTTCTGCTGTAGTCAAAGCAGTAGAGGCCAAAGTTCAGCTACATGTTCTTCACTTAAGTGATGGGATCCCTCTATTTTGACATTTATATGTGCGCAGAAGCAAGCGTGCATCAGTGCTGTGTGGGTGGGGGCATCCTATGGTGAGCACCCAATTCCCAGTCCTTGAATAAATCCTGATTTATCTCACAGAGAACTGGAAGCAGTCTTCTTGCCCACATATCCTGTCATAGAAGCCTGGGACATGGACATGCTAAGGCCTCTAACAAGGACTCCTGGGTACCAGGAACATGACTGGAGGAGAATCCCTGACTCATGGTTCTGGCAAAGCTGTAATGAAGATTTGCATACAGCTGGTGAGTGGTAAAAAAACTTCTATTGGCTAAGAGGTAAGGATCAATGCTGTCAGAAATATGGTCTGCTGGAGGCCTGACACAACACTTGTAGCCACCTTAAGCACAAAGTTGAAGTTTGGGGAGCTATTGTGAAATTCAAGTCTCATCATGTAGATTTTCCCTGTTGCTTTTGCAGGGGAAGAAGAAAATAGGTCGTTCTGAATAAGTTTTGTGTATCCTTCTCCACCCACTGCTTAGATATGCATCTAGAAAGCTAATAATGGGTTTGCTTTCTATCTGGAGGTCTATATTAGCGATCCTGAAAGGCCCCATATGCTGCCCCTTAGCAGGGGGTGTGTCCTCACCTCCTTTTGCACATGATATGGACAGAAAAGGATATATACTGCAGAACCACATGAGAACAGCTAAAAAACACCGCTAAGAAGCTGTATTTGTGAAAAAAGGTCTTCACAAATCTCCTGTTTGACCACCTAATGAGGTGAGAATAAAATGACCCTGACAGGTACCTTAGAGGGTCAGACCAAACAGCGAGCCCCAAGCTAAGCAGAGGAGAGAAGCAGGTTGTCTGTAAATGAATCGTTGCTAATGCGCTACAAACATGACAGAAAAGAGTAATTATCACGTTTGGATCAGAGAGGATATTAACGGAGGGGAGGTGGTCATTGAGCAGGAGCTGGTGGTTGGCAGTTAGCACCTGAAAAGTGGCAGATTAGCAAAAGTGTGGGGAGAGGTGTATTGCAGTGGGCCACAAACTGTGCCAGACCTGAGACCCTGATCTGTATTAGACACCTCAAGATCATTTCCAAGATCTTCTCTTCAAGATGGGGACCGTGGGGCCAGTATTAGAGTGGCCATTTTGCAAACAATCAGTTTCCTCTTTTCTGTCAAGTGCATCTCTGTACCTCTCAGCTGTCATGTGAGCTCATTTTGACTTCCAGACCTTACGCAGTCTCATCTTCTTCATTTTAAAGGAGGCAGATGATGCATTAGAAGATCTGTATCACATCTGGTGGAAATCAGGTCTAGAACTCACTGATTTTGGAGACCTTGTGGTGGCTCTGCCAAGGCCTGATTTCAGCTGATGCTTCCTGACTTCTGTTGATGAACTGGATGAGGCCAGAGGCAACTCGAAACTGAGTGGAAGACCTCAGGAAAAAACTTAATTCCAGGTGTGACCTCATTCCAGCCCAGGCTGTAATTCTTTAATAATTTCTCCATGCAGATTCCAGCCTGTAACACTCACCAGTATAGGCCAAAGACACAGCCTGCTTTTTCACGCTATATGAACTAACCTGGTCTCCCTCTTATACTCTTAAGCCACCATGGTGACCGCACCTGTTTCACACTCTATATGCAGGTATATCCACGCACACACGTATTCACTAGGCTAATGCTTGATTGATGAAATAAAGTATAGCATGAAGCAGTGGAGAAGGCCACTTCTGAATGCCACAACAGGCCTAAACACAGACACCTCACAGCCAAGCAGATGCTGAGTTTTGTCAGCATCTTATCGGCTAAGAGGTTTGAGTCATTCATCTATGCACATATGCAGGGTTTTTTTTTACTTTCTGCCCCAAATCAGAAGGCAGAAATGGACTGCCTAGGCCACAGCAACGGCTTGAGGACATGCCTCCAAATGCCCACTGCACCAGGCAGCACGTGGGGCCTTACGCAAGAAGAACACATTCTGTCCAGCTCCACTTGGGATCACAAGGGTGGACGTCCTAGTATTTTACACATTTCTCCTAGAATCTAATTTTACTCTTTCTTAAATGAACACCAGTCCTTTGAGGCACAGCTTTAAAATGGGGCCAAAGTAAACAAGGATGCTCAGGAAAGATCAGGCGGCTCAGGTTTATCATTAAATTATTTGATCTTCAGAATATGAGAGATGCTCAAAGAAAGTAGCCTCTGTATGGAGTAGCTGAGGAAATGATGAAAGGAGCTACATTTTGAGAACAAAAAAGTCCTACATTTGACAGAGCTTTGATACAATGGGAGGATGGTTCTGTCTCTCCTTTCTGAGTCATTCTATAGGTATCTGCTGAATTGCCAACATGTGAATGGTCACAGAGGTGAAAGAACAGTTTGTTTAAATTTGTATATTCTTATTGTATTACATACACACACATTATATACAAAGCACAGACTGTTTTTTTCCAATACTGTTGCCAGATCTAACACCCAAATTTAAGCAAAGAATATAACTGATGCGGATGGATGAAAATATCATCACTGAACTCAACAATATGTTGTTTCTTAAAAAATACAACATATGAACTTTGAAAGTAGTCTCAAACTAAAAAAGCATTATTCTGTTGATTCTTTTTTTTTTTTTTTTTTCCCTGCAGAAGTCTATTTTATCAGATTACCACTCTTGTCTCCACTGAATGGCCACTTGGGAAATCAGATTTTTCAGCTGGGAGTTCTGCAGCACTTATATATTCCAAACCCATTCGTTTACAAAGCTAGCTGAAAACACAAGGATATGTAATTAAAATTGGACTGAAAAATGGCTAGAATTCACAGAGGAAACTATGATCCCTTGATGAGATGATCTAGAAACACACTGAGACCCTACTGAAAGCTGCATTTAAATCACCACGGAACAAGGATGTCTGGGTGCATCCTATTATTTCTGGGAAATACACATAGTTTAGACCCTTTAAGATAGGAAGGTCTCCAGATATTTCTTGAGATATTCACAGGCACATACTCAAGAACAGGCAAAGTTACACTTGATGAGATAGTAATGCACATGAAGTCCCTTTATACACTGACACATAGAACCATTCAAACTGTTCAGGAGGGAGAGTTGGGGTGCGATGCACGGGAGGTTCCATCAGTTTGTGAGTAAACATTCTCTCTACATTTGAAGAAGCACTGAATAAAAGTCTTGGGGTGCACAGCTTCTGAATGATAAGTAAATTCCCCCTCTCCAAAGAGATGTACCTCATTCACAAAGAGACCACACTCTTAAATTTCTGCAACTAGTTTCCAAGGGGTGTCACAACAATGAACCATAAAGGAAAGGCACATCACTCTGCATTAATATAAATGCTCTAATTCTATGAAACTAGATGCAAGTTAGAAGATTTGAGAGATGAAAGCACAGACTACCCAAATTTCAACTCTTCCAATTATTTGACTTTGAAAATTCACCCTTATCTTTTAATGTAATATCTGTATACGTACGTGTATGAACTATATATATATATACAATATATATGTGTGTGTGTGTGCATTAACTTATATAATACAGAATGTTGGAGACACTTTCAAGAGAAGAAAACAAGAGACCCCATGATTAGGTTACCACATAGGTTAGTACAAACTAGAATGGAGAGCAGGCTGCAGAGATGGGATGGCAGACTGAACTGTGAGTGCCTCGAGAAGAGAATCAAATGGCTCCTTCAGATCTTCTAGACAGGACAGATCTGAGGTCAGCCGTCAGAGCTGCTTTGCACAGAACTGACTGCACCTTTGTGTGACCTTGGCACTGCAGGTCTTTTGAGCTGCTGCAGTGAGAGATGTGATCAGACATGCACGGAGTGTGAAGCAGATGTTGGAAGCTGGGCATTTGCTTCTCTTCCATGACTGCAAAGTAAAAATGTGCCTTAAGTAAGGGATTACCTAAAAAATGTGCTTCCCATTGAATAGACCCTCTCCTGCTTCCTCTCTCCTGCTCCAGGGAGATTATGTTTCCGCTCTGTGTAGGTAACAGCTTATTTCTGTTCTACACCAATGCAGCCAGGCAAAGTAACATGGCATTAAGCTTTCACCAGGTTATTTAGGGTAAGTCCATAGCTTTACACTACCGTCATAGAAAGAATTAGTTCCTAAAGCCCAAAGCTCAAGCCCTCTATTATCTGAACTCACTGCCACCAGGGAAATGACACTACCTCTGGGAAATAGGTGAACGGGAAAAAGTGTAGGAAGATTTGAGCTTTGGACAGTGGAGAGCATACTGCAGGCATGAAATAATGCGAGTGGACATGCTTAATTATGTAGTCTGAATAGACAAAAGCAGATTTTACAGCGACAAAATGGATCGCAACTTAGCAAAATAATGGCATAGCCAAAAAATAAAGGCAAAACCATGACAGGCAACCCTGGCACAGTCGAAGGAGAAGGGACTGTTGGGCAGCCAGCCTGCTCCCCACCACAGCTGAGACACATGTCTGTCATCAGTCAGCTATTCCCCTCTCCACCCAGAGCCAGCTATGCAATGGGGATGCCGTAAGGGCTATGTAGTAGCAGGGATTGTGAGAATCTGCTACACGGTGACTACATCTCTCATTGTGGGACTTTCTGCAACCACTGACCCTGGCCTAATTTCCCTATTTTGGCAGCTCTGTTTCCATTTGGGGTTTCAGGGAGAATCCCCTGCTGGATCTCCCTTCACAGCCTGTGCTCTACTTTTGAGGGGAAGACAGAATTGTCCTTTGCCTTGGTTTGCAAAATCTCTAAATTGATGCTCATCAGCGTAATTGCTGCTGAGACTGCAGTTGGTTTAGTACATGAAGAGCTTCAAGTTAGCAGCACTACTAGCCAGAGCAAACTCCAACACCAAGGGGAGCCAGGCAACAAAAGCAAAGCAATGAAATCTTGTAACTCAGCAAATAGGTGACACTTAGCAGCTCCAAGTCAAGAAAATACTAAAGAGTGAGTTAAATAGCATTGGATTAGAGCAAATGTCTATAGAAGGAAATGGGAGAGAAGCCTGAATATGCAGATATGAAATCACATCTTGGGAGGTACTCCTCTAGGCCATTCACCTTCCCAACACTTCATCCATCAAGCAAGTCTTTGGTGAAGAGCTCAGGCACAGAGCAACAAGACATACATCCAAATAAGTTTAGACATGGTGAGAGCAAGATGAGAAGTAGGGTCTCTCCATCCAAATGTGCTCAAGCCAAACAGCCAAAACTGCCTGCTCAAGTGTTCAGACATCAGAGGTTGCCTTCTTATCACATTCCTCAGCATAAATGAAGTTACATACCAGTCTCAATAGGACCCAGCACCTATCTCATACTTGAACTTTCTTTAAGCTGTATAGAAACTGTTTTCCTCACCTCTGCTTAGAAGTTGTAGATGAAGTGCCTGTTGGCATATATTAATTACCTTCTGCCATTTTTCTCTAGGAAAATGATAAACAAAAAAGAAAAGATTTTTATTTTTACTGAAGACTCCTAAAATGTCAGCTGTACCTTAGTGAATGGAATAAGAAGAATGAAATGAAACATCTGCTCTTTCACTCCTATTAGTGACTGTAAAATAGCCAGAAAATTCTGAAGGTTGTGGCCATGGTAACAGACACTAGCTTAGGAAAAAGGAAATATCTTCAGTTATAATTCAACATAAAGATTGCTCATCTCCTTCCCAGAGCTGGAAGTTTACAATCAAACCTTGACATGTGTGCTGGTGCCTCTATTATGATTTCTTCCTATGCATGCGGCACATTTATTGTGAGAAATTACCATTTATAAGAACATGGTGTGGCTCAAGTGCTAGATTCACTCTTACTTGGTGGAAGAAAAACTGCTCTTCTTTGTCAATGGGCTGGAGCAATTGCTGGTAAATGCTTTTGTGGAAAGTGGTGATGTAGCACAATGGGAGTGAGACAGATCTTCCCTTAACATGCAGTTATCTCGCTCCCTTAAATCAGTGAAGTGATGCCTGCTTACACCAGAGTGAAGCCCTGGGAAGAAGTGTCTTTCCAGTACTGCCACGCCACAGTCTGCTCTCTCCTCCTTCTGGTGCCACTTCTTACTGCTGAGCTGCATTAACCTGTGGGAAACAGAATCTTCTATGCCACCAGTAAGAGGTACATGAGCTGGCAGTGCTCACAGCTATACGAAAGCCATGTAGAGAAGAGAGCATCAGGAACTGCTGCAGAAGTGGGGAGGTGGGGGGCAAGGGTAGACAGGTCTTCTGACATAGGACAGCACTCCTTATTTTGCTTGAAGGGCTTTCTCCAAGCCCTGCTCTGTATGACCTTTTTCATGAACTGTGAAGTGACAGCAGATGCTGGTACCCAGAGGGAGGGAAGTTTTTGTGCTGCTCTATTTCCTTCCCTGGAAGATTTGCTTTCAGAGGAAGAGGTCAGAAGCATGGAGCAGGTACCTGAGGGAGGGCTTTCTTGCCTGCTCCTCCAAAGCACTGGAAATCAAATGGAGTGTGCCATGAAGCCTCACTTCACTGGAGCTTTTATCTTTTAAAATTAGGTTAGCAAATTTATTGCTACAGTAGCTTAATCTCGGAGTGCATTATCTGTAAACATGATGGACTAGAATATGAACTAATTCTGTCAATAAAGTGACTGCCTGCATCTCGATTGCCAAATACAAAGAATTTAGTCTTCCCTTTGAGATGCTAAGCAGCTTCAGGCTGGTCCAGTCCCCTCCTTAAGCTTTTGATTCAGATGCTTCCTACCTCCAAGTTTTGCCAGCAACAGATGATGCTTGGGGAGGAGAGGGGAGGAGAAGGGAGGGGAAGGAAACTGGATCCAGGCACCTGGCTGCACACTGTGACTATGAACTATCTGGTGCAGTGTCTTGAGATCTGCAGCTCCCAGAGATACCTTTGACTGATACCATGAGCTCTGAATGCACTGGGGACCCAGGGACCTGGCAGTGATCATCTTCAGCCTGTGTTCTATATTGGCAGGAGAGGCAGAGATCAGAAAAAGCATTCCCTTTACTGGGTTCAGAGCAGCAGAGAGATACCTTGGTGGAAAGGATCATCTGCTGAAAATTCACAGCCCCCAGTGTTGCCTGAAGAGAGCAATGAGGGCTGAACTGGGTCAGAGGATGTGTGCAGGTAGACACTAAATGCTTTGATTCTAGAAACAGCCTTTACCAAGTTATGTCCTTTGACAGCATCTTGGAAAGTGATCATTTTAATATCAAACTCCCCACATTACTTACCTATAGAAAGCAGGGAGCATCTAACTTCAGATTCAGAAACCAAAACTTTTCTGTCTCCATACAAGATACGGAAATCTAGTCAATACCATCTCTGGAGTCTAGAGAGTGACTGAGCAAACTCCAAATTCAGGGACTGATTTCAGGCAGAAACAGAAATATTGGAAGCTAGTTTCACAAAAGTGCTTGAGGAGAACACAGTCTTACTTTGCTTAACATCCAGTGTCAAATTGAGTTACATAATTTGTTGTTGTTGTTGTGGAAAGAACTGGAAAATGCAACCTCATGCCAAATTAAAGCCTTTTCTGCCTGATGGCTCAGCAGACAAATCCTCAAACTAATTACTCTTACAGCTGCAGCCAGGACAATTGTCCACCAAGTGGGTAGGAAGTCTGGAGTGTCATGGGAGTACCTGGTCCTTGGCTTTGCACGTGTCAGATGTAGGCAAGAGGTGAATGCTTGTCAGCCAGGATTCAATATGCAAAAGTGAAAGCTTATGCTTCAAATCAGAGAATGCTCTAATGTTGATAAAAAAAGGCTAAACTATAATGCAGGATACAGGCTTCTGAAGGCTTTTCCTCTTTTTAAAGTCAGAAGCATTCAGTTCTCGTTTACACAACTCATTCAGAGAAACTAGCTGATAACTTACCTGAAACCTGAACTGTTCAAGGGAAGAAGGGCAAGGACTGCTTTTCCTGTCATCAAAAAGGCAGCCAAATATTCAGTAATTTGTCATCTCTGGATTTATTTGAGCCTAAAAGAGAAGTAGCTCTGTTCTTTGGTTTGTGGGATGTCACTACCAACTCCTTCAAAAGTCTCTAAACTCTTTGGCCCAAAGAAGAAAAGAAGACAGTCAGATCTTTGTGAGGAATCTCAGGGAGATGCTGGGGGAGAGGTCTTGAAGGCTTAATTGAAGAACTATCAGGAATATTGTTTTAGAACTACAAGATATCTATAGTCTCACACATTTTGAATGTAAAGGGTACTAATATAATTTCTGCTATCCCTCTTCAAGCCAAGATGTGAGGAACACAGGCCAGAGCACAAAATTCCTAATTCCTATAAAAATGTGTGCTAAGCCTGAATAATGAGTTTAGTCATCTGAATAATGAATTTGGCTTCATAACTCACTGGGAGACTGACGTAGAGCAAAACGTGTCTGCTTACACTCTGACTTGAGCCCCACAATTGCCAAGTCCTGTTGAACAGAGATCGCAGTCTGAAGTTGCAAAATGCTAGAGGTTAGAACTCAAGTTTCTTGGCAGAACTGACCTTATATGGAAAGCCTGTAGAAAGTCTGTCTGCACTGGCTTTCTAACCCGCACAGAAGCTTTAATTTCTAATAGATATATAGATGTATATAGAAAGGTTCATTCAAACTCACTTGGGTAAAATCAAAGAAACTCTTTCCTGCTCGGGTATGTGCTGGCCAGAGTCAGACAGATATTTTCTCTTTAAGGACCATGGGTTGAAAATCTCAGATGAAAGGTGGTTACAACAGGGTTCTTCAAAGATGAGTCTGAGGATGGATCTTGTTCAAGATTTTCATTAATAAGCATGATGCATAATCTCAAAACAGTGCAGCTACTGATGACACCAAGGTGAGATGCACTGGCAGCTGGACAGTCAGGCTACCATGCAAGAAGAATGGGATGACTTTAACACTGGAATATTGAAATAGGATTAAATTCTTTATTAAAAAGTGCAGTTTCTGAGAAGAATTGATGCTTTTAACTAGAAATGATGAAGTGGGAGGAAGACCTGAAGATCTTACATAGCCATAGGATAACTGAAAAACAACAATACAATGTGACTTGCATCAGACAAATTATGCTTCCTAATGAACCTGCTGAGACTGATCTGCTGATTCTGGGAAGGGAGAAGTACCAATGCTGTTAATGAAAACACAGCAGGTTGTACAAGGGCTTGGAGATACGAGGGCTCACCTGGGTTACTGTAGTGCGTGGCCAGGAAAGCATGCTCAGGAGAAGGGATTTTGGCCTGCTGTGGCTGCAGAGAAAGGCTGTTAAGCCAAATAAGGGAATGGAAAGCCTGTGCTCTCAGAGGAGACCAGAGGCACTCGGCTGTTTAGCCTAGCTAAAGAAAGGCCAAGAGGGGATATGGTTGTAGTCTATAAATACATCAGAGGGGGTAAACACTAGGGAAGGAGAAAAGCTATTTAAACTGAAGGACAATGCTGGCACAAGAACAAATGGGTGTAAACTAGCCATGGATAAATTTTGGCTGGGAATGAGAAGCAAATCTCTAACCACTGGAGTAGGGAAGTCTGTGGAACAGCCTTCTCTGAAGATCACAAGACAAATGGCCTAGCTCATGTGAAAACAGAGGTTGAAAAACCCATGAATATGGTCTATGTGATGCAGATACCTGCAGTGGACTGGATGAGTCAGGAGGTCCTCTCCTGTCCTCCCTTCCTGGGGAAAAGAGAGCAGAGGTTTATACAAGCAGACAAGTGAGTGCCAGGACAGAGCAGACAGGTCAGGAGAGCCGGCCAGCACTGTCCATTCAAGCATCAAAGAGCACTGGGAGTACCAATATGAGTCTTGTAAAAAATTCAATTGAAATTGAGATTTACAAGTAACCTCAATGAAATTCACAGCTGGTTGGGCTTAACCTCGGAGTCAAGAGGATTAGCAGAATATGTTGTCCAAACTGTGAAATACTAAGTTTTCCATTTTCTTTGAAAGTAATCCTGTTCCCAGTTTCTATTCAATATTGATGGAGAAATTCACACTTTCTACAAAGTTTTTCTTCCTTAATGTGATCCCTTTTTCTCCTATAGGGGTCACAGGAACTTATTAATATCACATAGCTTTTTTTTTTGTTAAAAAACAGTTTTGAGGAGGATTTCTTCTGCAGTAAGTAACACAGATCCTTTGAATGCTGCAGGGTACAGGACATATTCGATTCTGCTTTTTAGCTATCAGGTGCTTATATGCAAGAAGTCAAGAAGGTAACCTGTATCAAAGTTGTCAACTGCCCACTTAAGGGGGAAGACCACAGGTGGAAGGGAGCTGTTGCTCTAGGACACCATCTTGGACTGAGTTTTCTCTTTTCCTCCTATGAAAGTTGTCTGCCCAGGATTTGAAATAACAATGAAGTACAAAACAGTGGTGAATGATACCAAGGCACTTCACTTTTTAACACAAAAACTATACACGAATGCATTTGCAAGTGGAGATGATCACCATCTGCTATCGGATGAGCTTCCAGAGCACAGCACTGAGCGCATTGAAACTGGTTTGAGATGAGACGGGGAGATCAACAGCCCATCATCCGAACTCTCTTCCCACATTTTCTCTCTCTCCTGAGTTTCCTCAGGGCAGGAAAAATAGCTGAGAACAGATACCACAATACCTAACATATTAATCTGATGACAATTTCTCTCGGGGGTTCTGTAATTTGGTTACCCACTGTTTACATTAGAAACACCAAACGTGATTAGTTTTTGTAACTGCATTAGATGGAGATGGTGCATGTTGGTGATGGTTGCTTAGTGGGCACATTATGCAGATATTCCTTTTGTTCACTTCTAATTAAAGTGTTCTCTGTATATTAGATTCAGTGGCTTATAATGAAATGCAATAAAAGATTCCTGGAGTAAATCACGTTTTTCTTAATATGTTTAAACAATTTCATGGAGTATTTTATTGCTTGGAAGAGGAGCAGTTTCAGGAGTAATGTGCTTAAAGAGACATGACAAACCATCCCAATACCCAGAACTTCTCAAGGCTACTGCCTGAAGTAACAAGCATGTCACAATGATGGTGCCACTTCCATTTATGCCACGTGTGCGAGAGACAGCAACGAGTTAGGGGGGGATTTCATCAATGACTGGGAGAAAAGCCTGCCACTGTATTGTCTGCATGTCAAATTTAGCACTCTATGAAACAGTGGTCAAGATTACCCACCAGAAGTATTAGATAACCAGTTTAAAGTAGTAAAGAATAGGGAGTTACGTGCAGTTAATCAGTGGCAATTTGGACAACACTGGTTATCCAGTGGAAAGACTGAATACAAAAAACAATACAGTACAAGGAACACAAACACTGATGAAACACAAAGACAGTTGAACAGGCTTTTATTACCAGATGAAATCACTGTGCTTTAAAGCAGGATCACATTTTGACTGAAAAAATGAACAAAGTCAAGGAGTTGTACATTACAGCCAGGTGCTTAGTGCACTGAGAAATTAAGGAAGTTTTTGCTTTTATCTGATGGTGCTTGGAAGAAACACTCGTGTTCAGTTTTGTAAAAGTATTTCATGTTGTTGAGCTTTCCTTTAGAAAGACGTATTTCTGTTTCACTAGCAAGAGCAGTTGCATACCTATGTATGTGTGGCCGGCTGCGCAGGACAGATCTTTAAGTACACCTATCCTTCCATGAGTTCACTGGGAGACAATTGCTAAAGGCCAATAAGGATTAAAACATATTCAATGACTCTGAAAAAATGACTTAATGCTAGTCTTCCTAAATCCCCTCTATTATTTGGAGCAATATGAGCACAGCAACTTTTGTTTTCAAGTGAAAGGGGAAAATTTTACATTTTCACGCAGTCATGCCCATGTCCTGCTTTACTAAAAGCTGGGCTTCTGCCTTACTAAACCCTACTGTTAAAAGATGTTGGCCAATATCCTTGTGCTCTGCAGGGCTTCTATGTGAAGCTTCAAATAATATCAAAGAGTGCCACGCCATCGCTTCCGTGAAAGGACCTGCCAAGACATCAGTGTTGTGGTCACATTCACAGCCACTGACATGAAGTGATTTGCCTGGGGTTACCAGTGAGTCCGTGAAAGGAGGACCGCAGCCTAGAGTTGCATCATGGCAGATTTTGCCCTTTACCAAGTGCCATAGCCTACCTTTGCTTGGCATCTGAAAAATGATCTGCATCATGACAGATTTTGCCCTTTATCAAGTGCCATAGCCTACCTTTGCTTGGCATCTGATAAATGAGCTGCATTTCCAGCACGCAGCAAGGTGGAAAGTGAGTCCCATCCCACCGGCATCACTGCCAGGGGTGTCCTCAGGGACAGGAGACTGCTGCACCAGAACAGAGACATGAGCGGTTGGATCTGACTGGGGGGAAATCCAGGGAAAGTGGAAAACACTCCATTGCCTAACCAGACATAATGAAAACAACCAAACCTGCTTGAAAAGCTACAGGCTAGGATATGGATTAACTTCTGCCCTGGCTTTCTCAAACCCCACTGACATTGTGGTCCAAGGTCAAAAACATAGAGGTGGAATTCAGGTAAAACGGAAGCATCAGGAGAAAACTGCATTCAGAAATCTCCTTTGATTTTTACCTCCTTCAACCCTGAAGTTTTATGAAGAGAGCACCTGGACACCACTTCCATAGCGAAATACTAAATACTTGACAGCATTGCGTGGCAGAGGCAGTTCTGAGCATGGGGCTGGGGCAGCCGGGGAGCTGCGGTGGCATTATGCAGCACACAGTGCTTGCTTCAGGCAAGGGAGGGTTTAAAGAACAGGTATTAGGCACAACACAGCATTAGACAGGTGGATCATGCTGGTCTCTCACTGAGAAGCTTAATACAGATGGTAATAATTTACTCATTCTGAAGAAACTCTGGAGCAGAAGGGGTGTAGTATTGGATATCCACCTCTGAATTATTCACATCTTTAAAATAAATGGATTATAAACTAGAAAAGGATTAAAACTGAACCAGGCAGGATGAAGCATTTGTACTAAAGAACAACATGAAACCAGCATCAAACCCACACGTGGGGGAAAGAAACTTCTGTACGGAGTCAGGTCAGCAGTGCCATGACAATGTTCCTCTGTGCAGATGACTGAGTAAAGAGCCTTTTTCTCTATAGACCAAAGATTTTCTTTATCCTTCCTTCTAGCCATGCTCCTCACTTCCCTGGCTTTGGTCCTATTAAAACCCCACTGCTTTGTTTGACAGACGGGAGCTGCCAGCCTTTTTGTCATGCTCCAGTGGGCTGGTTTCCTGCTGCTGGCTGCAGTGAGTTTGCAGCTCATGAGCTTTCCCCAGACCTGGGCTTCAGAAAAAAAAACACTTTTCTATTTTTAATCTTTTTTTTTTACAAGGATTCCCACCCAGTTATGCATGACAACATTTACCACATCACCTGTGACTACAAAGCAAATGCATTTGAGTGCGTTCCCCGGTATGGGGGTCAACTGGTACAGAAGTTCCCTTATTCATGCTATCGATCTTAGCACCCTCCTAAAGAGTGACTGTGTGCCACCTGCCTCATGGGATGGACCCAGTGGCACAGGCTAAGTCCTAGACTGGGATTGGGCACCAGCTGGGAGGATATGAATTAGCTCGGAGCAAAATGCAGATAGCGGCAGCTCAGGAGAAGAAAGAAGTTTTGCTCACGGAGCTCTGGTGCTGGGGATGTTCCCTACTTCGTGCAGTATGGACACAGCCAAGGTCCGTAGTACAGACACAGTCATTGTCTCAGGAAACTGGGTAGTTTGTCACCTACTTCAATGGTCATGCTAAAATAAGAAATGTCAAGGCTTGGGGAAGCAAGCTCTTACCTACTGGGAAAGGTGTATTGAGAGGGGATTATGAACAGACCCAAGGTCCAAATCATTTGGGACATGCTCTGCAAGTGGCCTTGGACCCTATGATAGGCTTGCTGTGGGTCTGAAGGGCTTTCAGGTCACTTGCAGACCAAGGAGCTGTACTGCAACAGCAAGGAGGGCCAAATGCTCTGCTGGTGAGCACTGAGGAACAAATGCCAGCGGGAAGGACTGGGGAGATGGGAATGATGAGGTGCACAGTGGCAGCCCTGGCTGGGGAAGAGGTCACTGGGGGATGATGTCTGCCAGGTGCTAGTGCTCTCCAGTGATACAAGCTGGCAAGGGCCAGGGCATCTCTGTCAGAGCTCTGCACCCAGGCTTCTGCCTGATTTTGGCAGCGCTGTGCTGGCAGCGACACAGAGCTCAGAGCCTTGCTCCCCACGCTGAGTGTATGTGCATCCTGCTCTTCACTGTAACAGACACCGCTCTTCACAAGTGTCAGTGGCACCCCTGAATGCCAGCCCCTGTGGGGCCCAGTCCCTGGACCCCCAAATACCAACCTTGGTAGCCTTGACCCTTGCACCCCAAACACCAGTTCCAGTGGGCTCAGTCTCTTCCTTCACTAAGCAAACCTGTTGCTGGGGTTATTCCAGACCCCAGACCAGAGAAAGGTCTGTGTGATGACTGGTCCACCCAGTGTTTAGAAACAGCATCTCTCCAAGTGCCTTATGACTCTTGTGGGTCTGGCCACTTTCTTGCACGGTGCCTTTCACTATGAGTCTGGGCATTTCCATGGAGATGACGATGCTGTTGGCTTCAGAGCTAAGGGGTCCTACGTGATGAAGCCCCAGAAAGCACTAGGGAGCAGCTCCTCTTCATCATCCCAACAGGGCCATGGGAGGGCTGGATGGTCTCCAGCGAGGGCAACGAGGATGTTACTCTCCTTCTGCTCTGCACTTGGGAGAGCAGCCAGCCAAAGTGAAGGTGAACTGCTGGGACTTGGCAAGAGCAAGCTGCTGTCATGAGCATTTAATTTTTAATTCCTCTCAGGGTTTCTTTTCCACTGTCCCCACCGGCACTCCCAGAGGAAGTCTGCCAGCACCTGTTTCTGGAGCTCGTGGTGTTTGGCTGTGTGCCTGACCGTGAGGGATGAGAGAGGCATGTCCCCAGACAGCCCCTGGTGGGTTCTGCCAGGGAGCCCCTCCAGAGCAGCTGCTTTCCCAGGTTAGCATTCAAGGATGTGACACGTGAGGCACCCCAAGGACTAGGCCTGCATCTGGGCTCAGTGCAATCTGTTGTCATCACCTGTACTAGGGACAGGATTCCTGGGGCTTATTTTCCCAGAGGCTTCCCCTCCTTCCTTTTCCTTCAAAGAAGCATCCACCAGCAAGAGATGATTCTGGTCAAGTTGGGCTACAAATATGACGGACAGCAGGAGCATGCTGCCTGCCAGAGAACCTTCCCACCACGCTGGCCATCAGCATGTTCCCTGTGTAGCTGGAAGCCATTTGTTCAGGCTTCCCCTTTGAAAGAATAGCACTAAATGTTTCTCCGCAAGCGCAGCTGCAAACTGTGCAAACCTGAAGCTTGCTCCGAAGAAGCACCACTGAGGGCTGTCAGGAAGGAATGGACAGGCTTGCTGCTGAGGAGGCAAAATTGCTTGAAATACCAGGAATTGGCCACCTGCCTGGTAGTCTGCCATGAGCACCCAAGGGCAGCTCAGAGCACAGACACAGGAGTACGTGCAGCTGTCTGACTTGGGCTGTAGGTCCTGTCCCCTCCCTGCTCAAGCCATTGCTCTGCTTAAAAATGTTATTTTGGGAAAGAAAGAATGGGGACACCACTAGACAAGCAGAAGGAATTCAGCAAACAAAAGAAAAGCTGCTATTTTCAAACATGCCTCAAACTGAGAGCTGTGATTTCTTGTAACCCCTTCTCTTCCAGCTGCCTCTCCACCACCTTGCCTGCAGTACCATCAGCAAGAGGAGTGGGAACACCACGCAGCACTGGTGTGTTTTACTACAGGCTGTCTGTATGGGAGCAACACCACAGTGAGCTGCAAAGTGACACGTGATGAACTAATAGTGAGATACACTTCAGTTTTTAATCAGACACCTTTGAACTGAGTGAGGTGGGGCTTTCCACAAGGATCCCAGTGTCTAATAAAAAGTGCAAAGGTTGGGCAAGCTGAGACTAGCACTTCTGTCACCTTTTGTCATCTCTGAAAGAATTGTATTTTTCTAACTGGAGCATCACAAGCATTATGTGGACATGGTGAGTGAGGGATCTAACCCTGCACATCAGCTGACTGTCTGTGGTTCACAGAGAAAAAGCTTTCACTGCTACAAGAAAAGAAACGGAATCTGCCAAAGTTGCAGATCCAGGTAGATGCTTCTCTTGACAAATTCACAGAGAACCCTACGGAGATGACATGGAACATGTTATACTGATGTTTTGTCAGCTCTCGTTTATCCTTGCCATTAGTGTGACCAGGTCTGCAAGTTCTTCTTGGTCAGCACTGGTACAGCTCTCCTGTCTGCAGCATCCTGTGCCAAGGGCAGGCACCAGTGAGGGCAGCACCGCAGGTCCTCCTGACAAAAGCCATCCCATGGGCTAAACCTAGCAGAAGAGAGGTAAAATAGGAAACAAAAGTAGTGGAGCTGCTGCCCTGACGATGCAGGAGGAAGAACAACTAAGGTCTGTTTTCAGTTCCTAAAGTGACATCGCTCCACCCAAGTGCTGCTGTGCATGTCAGCTGGCAAACCCAGGGATGCCACAGAGCCAGCATCGGGGACAAGGGCTGCTCTCTCACAGTCTATCTCATTTCTGATTTGCCAGAAAAGAGTCCAGTTTGTTTCAGAAGGAAGACTTCAAGCACTGGTCCCTGGATTTTTCTTTCCAGGAGGAGTATGACAAAATAAAAATCTGCTTTTTGTTCAGAAAGAGAAGTGTTCCTCTTTCCATCGCCCCTGGCCTTCCCAAGTCCCAGCACTTCTGCCTTTCACTGAGCTCTGCCTCTCAGTTTTTACCTTAGTGGGGACAAGGGGGACTTCCTTGGCAGGAGTCACTCAGATCTTTCATCAGACTCTGACAGCAGAGGTAAAGCAAACCATAGACAGTCTTTCTGCAGAGGTGCCCACTACACAGTGTCCCTTTAATAACTCAGTGACCAGATAGTCCCACACAGACCTCAGATCTGTAAGTGGTTTAACATCGTGTGTCATCAAATATTACATGCCTTTCAACTCAGACTGGGGACTTTGGTTAAGGAAACACTTCAATGCAGCACGGAAGGGCTGCAGATTCTGGTAGTGTTCTCAAAGTTTAGCAGCAAGGTAATTGAATGTGAAAGATAAAGTGAAATAATTGAAAGTGAAATCTGCGTGCTGTGTCAAGTCAGCAATAATGTTCAAGCAAGGACACCATGGTTATTCTGAACGGTATATCCTTGGCCAGCTGGGATTTTGCACTCCTCTTGTTCACAGTCTGTGAAATAAGACTACAAAAATGCAGGTTACCCTTCAGATGAGACTGTTTCAGTAGGGTCAGAACAAATTTACGTGAAAAACCTTACACAAGATAAACAGCTATAAATAGGACAATTGACAGACAGGTCCAGAGGACAACAGACAGTATTTCTGCTGAGATATAATTGCTCTAATTGGACCTGGGGTTGCTAAAATGGTAAAGTTAAAGAGGACTCTGCAATCACGCTGCCATTCTGCACAAAAGAATGCTGTCGTGATAGGAAGCATATAGCAGTTGTGGAAATAATCAATGGCTTTGTGTTCATTTCCCCCTGGCATCTTGGATTTTCCATTAGGAACATGAACACAACATAGGAAGAATATTTTCTTTAGAATAAAGGTCGTCGGGGCTAAATTGCTTCATGGCTGAAGTCTCTTTGAATGTTACTCAGCTGAAGTTAGACACTTCAAATGAGCAGGATCCATTGTGTTTTTGCAGCCCTGCAGGAGACACAGAAAGGCTGTGTGAGGCATAATCAGGGAATCTGCCTACTCTGAGAGCAAGGGAATTTGGCAAAGAAAGAGCTAAATTTGATCTTCTTCGGCTTTAATTTGTCTTCTCTGTAGTGAAAGCCTGTAAACTTTCTGAGCTGATCATCTAATAAAACCTCTGTACATTAAGTCTTGGGTCTCTACCAAACCTGATCTATTTTATATTATGAGAACAAGCAGGAAGCTCTTAAAGGCCAAATCTTTGTCCTCCAGTAGCACATTCTGGGTAAGGGTTGACTTGTGCAGTGTTTCTCCATCCCTGTTTTGAACCCATCATCCAGAAGAGAGACCAGCCCTTTTAGCCACTGTTATGTCAGACAGCGGCACAATAAGAGCATCTCTATTAACACTGGAAGCATTTCACTTTCTTGACTCCCCTGAGACAGCTCTGCTTCACACGTGTGTTGGCTGGCCCAGGGACACTGGGCAATGCTACCAGAGGTCCCTGCTGGGGCAAACACAGCAGTGCAGGACCAATGACAGCAAAATAGCCGAGAAGCAGCAAGCTGGCCTCTGGCCTCATCCCACTATCATCTGTCACTTAACCCTGTCCAGGGCTATCCTTTCCCAGTTGCCTCATCCCACCTGGTCCATCATGCCCTTGCAGCAGGCCATCCCAGTCCTGTCCTAAGGCCCTGTTCTCTTGATGGTGAAATTCAGCACACTGTTAAGAGGCTTTGTGGCAAATATGGCAGATATAAACCTGTCTCAAAGCCTTTCAACCCCAGTGTGCACCTGCTTCCATGCACAGACAAAGCCAGATGAAACACTGTCTCCTGTCCCTCTGGAGCTGCTAAGTAAATGTGCAATATGGGTATGATGCTGAGGAACTGCTCATGTCCCACCTGCAAACCAGCACTTGCACAGGTCTCCTCAAGCAAAGGCACTCGTCTGTAAAGAGTCAGTCTGGCTTATTGCACTCTCCCTAACAAAAATGTCTTCTCAGGTCATCTGCAATGAAATCCTGCAGCTCCTGCCCTTTACTCACACTGCAAATACCAGACCCGGGTTGCAGGATGCTCATCACACAAACCGTGGGGCAGATGTCTTCCCCTGTGCCAAGGCAAAGGCATCAGGGAGGGATGTAGGTGGGTGCAGGAAGGTGGCTCTGAGCAGGAACAGGAAATGGTCTTGTTCCTCAGAGCACACTGGGGGCATCAGTGTCCCTGAGTCACTAAGAGCTATGTCACCAGCCAGCCCATATATCCATGTAATCCTGGGTTCACAGGTCCACAATTCTGCTTTTCCTGCCCTGCCCTGACATTCTTCTGGAGGACTGTCTCTCAGCAGGTCTGTGAGAAATATATGGGACTTTAAAGCATCAAACATGTCCTGTTCTCATTTCCTGCCTCCTCCCAATGCTGGCTTTGCTTTGTGCACTGTGAGCTCTGCTCCACACATGGGCATTGGACAAATGCCCTAGCAAGGTGGCAGAAAAAAATTGGCCATGGGTGATGCTTTCCAAAAGAGCGTTTCGGACAAAATTGGATGGGATTTATCAACACAAGTCCCATTAAAAAGAGAGGATGTGCTCATTTCCAGCTAATACGTCTATGATAAGCCAAAGCTCATAATAAGAATAATAAAAAACTGTAAGGATTGACATCAGTGAGATTTATGCAGTTAAAGCTTTGCACAACACTGAGAACGTGTACAGAAAAAGGTCTTAAATTACAAAAGTAGACAAACCAGAGCTAAACCAAGACCTCTTCTCTTCTCTCTCCTGTGAAAGGAGGTACTGCTGGGAGTTCCAGCTGCTGGGCAAATTAAAACCAGCATTTCAGCCCAAACTACAAGCTTATTGCCTTTGCTATGTGTAAATCAGATCCTTACATTACGTCAGTGTCATTCGGTAGCTGAAAGCAATTCAGCAACTATCAGTGCGGCCAGACTGAAATTCAGCAGAATAGGATCTGAGCACTTCAGCTCTGAATGATTAGATGTTTCTGTGGAAATGAATCTTACAAGAAAAAAAAAATGAAGTTCAGCAGAAAGTTGACAGCATGTGGAGACCACAGAAGGGAGAGGAACTTACAACTCAGCCTTCACATTTTCCACCTATAGGATTTTGCTAAAGTTGTAGTGAGTGAAGCTTCTTTGCTGTGATCCCTCTGGGAAATATCACATTCAGCAATTCCTGAATTACAGTTTCTAATTATATTTTCATACTGTAATGCTGTCTGAAATGCAAATTTGATGACAGAATAATTCAATCCATATAAAATAATTACAAAATTACTGTTTCTCAAACCTCAACTCATACTCCCTGCTATTTAAGAAGATAAATTTAACAGCAGCAAAAGTACAGCCAAAACATAGTCTATTTTTTAAACTGTTATCTGACTATAATAGTCTGCATGGATTTTGGCTTACCATGGAAGATTATTTCTAAAATATGACTACCAAAAACATTCCAGAGTTACAATTTTTGTTGCTTTAGCTTGGAACCAACAACCAGGTCAACTTACTTTTTTCATTCAGAGTACCTTACCCATGGCATCTGCCTTTAATTGGAAAAGCAACCGTTGATTAAAATGCCAAATTCCGACTGCAGCTCAGTTACCATTTAAACCAGTTGTTGCTGATGTTGCTGCAGGATGTTAAATTAGCACAAAGTAATGATTTTTAGCAGAGTGGAAACCTACTTCTGCAATCTGTTCTTTAAGAGCCTGAAACTCTACACTTCTATATTAGTTCCCACTGTCTGACAATTTCCCCCTGCCCCCTGGATGGGAGATTTTATTTTGCCTTGCATTATACTGCCTTGAGTAGTGGCTAGGACCTTTCAAAAGACAGCAGAGCTCTCATTCTGTTTGAAAAATGCAAGAAGGAGTCAGTGCTCTGAGTTGCAAGCGTTTGTTTTTTTTCAAGTTTTATTATGCTTCTAGCCTAAATTTAGCTTGTCATTGCCCATCAACTCAACCAGATCAAGGTAGAGCACAAGAAAGGCTGGAGTGTGTTATTATTACTAGGCTAGAGGCATCAACAGATCGCATCTGTTTTTAATTTCCCTGGATGTATCCAGTTGTGTGAGAAGTGGCTCAAGGAGATCTCAGTCCTGTTTTGAGCCAAGGTCTCTCCTAAGGTGAAGTGCTCAGATTCCTCAGGAATCGCTGGTCTGCTCGCCCTTCTCCATGGGTAAGGGGACTGTCAGAAGAGATCATCGCCTCCTTGTGTGCATGAAAGGGGGTGACATTTGCAAATGATATGAAGGCCAATGGGAGTTATGTGGGTCAATCTGGCCTCCCCAGAAGAAGGTGGAGTATCACCAAGCCTGTGTGCATGTCACTTTTTTTCTCTTTACATCAGAGGATTTCAAGTCCAAGTAAGTTGGCAGTGTCATGCTTGCGGCATTGGGTGGAAGATGAGGGATGGGCTGCAGCCACCTTCTCCCTCTCTTGGTGGTAGGAAGGAACCTGCAGGCTGCTTGTTCTTTTCTCAAGGTGGGTGAGACGGTGGGACACAGAGCATCACATTTCCTGGAGACTTTGCACACTCCCAAGGTAAAATCCAAGTCTTTGTTGAAGTACAGAGCTTTCCAGGGAAAATGAGAGCATGAAATCCCCAAGCAGAGGCACCAGCCCCGGGATGACTCTCACACACCGTCCCCTGTCCTTTCCCTGAGGAAGGACCTGTGCCTTTTCCTCCAGCTGCAGATTCTCAAACTGCCAGCGAGCTGCCTGCCTGGCAATGTCTCAGCCATCCCCACCTCTGGAGCTCAGAGCAGCCTGGGTCAATGGGATGCCCAAAGCCCCCAAAGCCCCAGTGAGAGGGGACAGAGATGATCCGTTTGCCGAGCAGGACACATCCCTGTTCAACCTCAGCAGCACTCACCAGCTTCCCCAGTAACACTGCCTCTCAGACCTCCTGCCACAACTTGTCTGGGATCCTTCTAGTAAAATATGAAGCAATTTATCATCCTTCTCTCTCAGGTCAAGTTAATGCCTTTTGAAGACTTGCTTAGTGTCACTAAAGCAAGATATGGCCATTCCAGCTGGAGATGAAGAACCTATTTTTAAATTATTGCTAACTAACAGCTCTTGAGCAGAAGTTGCATCAATTATTTTTCCCCTTGCAGGTGTTTTCAAGGCAGTGAATGCTACAGGAGATTGTATGTAAGCCTAAAGGAATGAGGTGAAGCCCCAGCCCTCACTGAGCATCACTGCCACACTGATGACTCAAGTCAAACCTAGCAGGCGACTGCAGCTGTACATGGAGCCAAATCCTCCATATGTGCAGGTGAATGGCATTTATTGAATGGCAGGTGTTGCTCAGCTCGAATCTGTCCCTATACTTCATGCCCCAGTCCCTCACTGGACTTGTCCCAAGAGTGTAAGCTGACAAACAAGCAGGTCTCAGAGGATAGTGGGTTACATTAACTACATCTCTTATGCCCCCCTTCCTTCCCCACTGTCCAGACTCCAAGGGGAGTCACATTCAGGTGGAGGGTCAGGGATCACCAGCAGCTGTAACGCAGCTCCCTAAACCCAGCCCAGGCAGGTGGCCCCAGCAAGGATGCTGAAAGCCCCACTCCCTGCAGAAAGGCTGCTCCAGGGTCCTAGCCCCTCTGCACCAAAGCTGTGAGGCTTTGTGGTTAAACTCACCTGCCAAGAGCCGGTGAAGATTCCTCATGTGCTGATGCACTGGCATCAGGTAAAGAATTTTATAAAGAAAATTTAAAATGTTTCAACCACCCCCTGATACTTTTAGGCACAAGGGTTAAATTGGAAAGAGTGGATGAGATAATTCCAAGTGAAATGGTTTAGAGGTTTGATACATTTATCCCTGTTGCTCTCTTAAGAATGCCAAATGCAATAAAATCCAGAGCATTAAGCCATAACTTTCCTCACAGAAGTGTTTTCAGTTTTAATCTCTGCCACGACTCCCTTTCTGAAAAAGACATTACTTCTGCTGCATTTAGTAACATTAGGATAATTTTTATAGATTTTTTTTTTAATCTTTTATTGCTCTGTGGTTTAAATTGTTTTGTAGCTCTGTGATTGTTTCAGAGTGGCAGCTGCTTTAGAAAATCATTACCATTATCAATAAACCCTTTGAACCTTGGGAGGAAGGGAACAGAAGCATATAATTAGAGAAGATAAGAACGATCTAGCATACTTTTCCAGGAAACAACGAACACGATGCTTTAGCTGTAATCTGTTCTTAAAATGAACCTATATGTTCCCACACAAACAAACTCAGGCTGTGGCACTAAACTTCAGGAGCCCTGGGATCTCCTTCCTCACAACAGCCCTGCCGGAGTGAGTGCAATATAGAAACAGACCCCAAACCCCCTCTTTTTTTACAAAAAAGACCCAAACAGCATTTCGTTTTTCAGTTGCTGTGGTGCTCTTCATGCTGCAGTTCTTTTTTTAGCTATTCTAACCGCTCTCAACCCACAACAGAGAAGACAAAAAGAAAAAAAAGCAAAAAACAAGCCGTGCATGTATGAGAAAAAGGGTAAGAAGCTTGTGTTACAGCTCTGTTGCTCTCTTGGCATATTTCAGATAATTTTTCAGGAAGCTCTTGATCCTTTCCTCTGTAAACACTATACGGTCAAGAGTGCCGCGTGCCCCAGGAGAGGGACAGAAAGCCCGGGGAGCGTGCAGAGTGCGGGGACTCTGTGTGAACAAAGATGCTTTAAAAGACTTGAACTTTGGGAGCTGGATTGCAAGCTGCTCCTATCTGCATTGGCTGCTGGCTTCCCCCTCACCGAACACGCCGGGTATAAACCTGCCTGAATCGGGCAGCATTAAAAAGCTACAAGTTCCAACAGAGGTATAAAGCTGTAGAGATGCTCAAAACAACACAATACGCAAACATAATTTCTTTTAACTCCCGAATGCATTAGCCTAGGATCGCTCTTGTGTTCATTTATATTCCTAAAGTGTCAAATGAGAACAATATCATTTTATTCTCCTTTCATGGATCATTAATCTAAATTTAACTCTGCTTTGCAGTCTGCACACAGAATTAGTAACTGGAAGCTGCTTTGCATTTGTCTGATAGTGCCGTGCTTGTTCATCAAGGCAAACTTCCATCCAAAACAAACAAGTGAAAAAAACCACAGACCAACAAACCACTCACGATAAGCTGCTTTCTATTCTTTTTTTTCTTTTCTTTTTTTTTTTTTTTTTTTTAAAAGAAAAAAAAAAAAAATACCTGACGAGAACATAAAGCAAATGGTTACCTCACACTGCAGAAATGCAAGTTTTTAATAGTCCATGCTCTGGCAGCCCCTGAGAAACGGCAGCGGCGGCGGCGGCGGCGGCGGGGATAAATCCAGCATCCACTGGGTTCTCACAAGGCTTTGGCTGCCCGGCCGAAACCACAGGCTCTGCCTCCAGCTGACGTCAAGGCGGTTGTCACATGGCCAGGCGCAAGCCCAGGGAGCACTGGTTGTCCTGGCAACCCCAGCACTGCTCCGAAATTATTTCAATAGGTCATCTGTCATACTGCGTGCACACTGGAATCGCCACGGATGCCCGGACAACCCAAACGCCGAGGGTTCTCAGGAGCTGGTTGCGCTGGGGGGTTGGTCCCATCACCTACACTCTCTCAACCTTGTCCCCGTAAGAAATCGTGCCGCCCTCCTCCTCTTCCTCCTGCATCCCCAGCCTCTGTCAGAGAAAACCCCCTTACATGCCTGGATTGCCCAAGTGAAGGGACGAAAGCGCTGCCTTCCGTGTGTTCCGGGGCACCTCGGTGATGCACAGCCAGGCACTGCACTGGCTATTGAAAATTAGGGTCTTCCCAAATGCCACCCAGGTCAAGTTTTATTCATAGCCAGAGATGCACATTTGCAAACCAGCATCTCTGCCCAGATTCGGGGCGAAGCGGCAGCAGTCCTTGCTGAAGCAATGAAGGACAGCAGCCATGTGGACCAGCCCCCAGAGGTGACTGGTCAGCTTGGCCCCGAGTCCCTGAGCCTCAGCCACGGGCCCCTCCTGCTCACCTGCCTGTGATGCTTCTCCTGCTGCTCCTGGCAAAACATCCCAGGAAGGGGGATGAAGCAGTGCCTACCTGTACCTGGCTCTGGCTCACCTCTGCAACCTTACCCTGCAGGCAGAGACACAACACCAGTGTCTCAGATTTCCTTGTAATTCTAGCTAAAATCTACTCCTTCCCCCAAATTTCCTTCTGTTCTCTGCACGTTGCCTTAGCACAGCCCCACAGCACATGCCATGCGCTGGGGGCAGCACACAGGAGAGGTGGGGAGGAGGGAGAGACTGTCACCTGCAAGAAGCAGGGAGGAAAGGCAAAGTGCCAGCAACGAAGAAAATGCTCTTGTACTCATCTGAGTCAATGACAGTTAGTGACCAGTGCCCGGGACATGAAACACCATGAATCAACCATAATAGTGGCTCTGGTGAAAGTGGAAGCAGATGTAAAGCTGAATGGGATCTGCAAACAGACACCGGGGCATCTTCGGCTGGAGCTGGCTTTGGTCCCGTCGCAGCAGGTGAAAGAGAAAATATCAACAATGAAAAAACAACCTTTGGATGGGGCATAAGGGGGTGCCCATCCAAGGCAGAGGGAGGATGGTGGGGACATGGGACTGGTGGGCAGTGGGGGGCCTACTGAGCCCCATCACCCTTCTCTGCATCCCTCTCCTGAGTGCCAGAGCAGCAGGTGCTTGGGATATTTAGCTCACCATCAATAACAGCTAACAGTGATTGCGTGTCTCTCTCCTGCACAGCTTACAAACCACATTTCCAGCACCACCACTGCACTAGGGCTTTCTGGGACAGTTCATATTAGGGAGGAAAAGCCCTCTGGGATTGGGAGCTGCCCCGTGGGCCTCGGTGCAAAGCAGTGAAGAGTGTTCAAAGAGTTATTACAACAGAATAAGGCAGCCCCCGCTGTCTAAAATTCATGCCTTAAAAAGAAAATATTCGCTATTAGCTGGGAAATCTGTGACCGTTTAACGGAACGAGAATAATGCGATTAATTTGAAACCCCCCCACTGATTCCTACATGTGTTACATATAATCTCACATCTTAACCCAGTAGAAAAGCCTGCAACTTCATGTCAACACCCACCAATAAAACTGCACCATAACATAGCGATGTATTTTTTTCCACTTACTGGCAGTGTTTGTACAGTACGATAGAAAGTTTGGGATTGCAGTTTAAAAAGAAATCCTGCCACAGCCACGTAGGCAATTACTTTCTATTAGCCTGTCCAAATGGGTGCACCTGGGGGAGATTTTACTGTGTTTGATTCTTTTAAAAGGCCCTTTCACAAGAGCGGGCAATACAACACATGCATTTTAATGATTCACAACACATTTTGATAGTTGTGGTGCTGATGCCTTAAAGGGCTGCGGGAGGTGGCTGGGCAGGGTCCTCCCTGAGACCCCTGAAGCAGCCACAGCTGCCCAGGGACTTGCACCCACTCTTCCCCTAAGTCCAGTCCTCCACACACAGATATGCAAGGCACCTCTATCCTCTGGCATAAAAATAACCCTTTCACTCTGATTTAGAGAGTATTTCTGCTGCAGGGCAAGAGCCCGGTGGAGCTTATAAACCATGCATGGTGTTTATAGGGACATATTAATTATATGTTGTGAAGGACATAATTTTCAGACAGTTGAAAGATGTTAAGTGAAAAAAAAAAAAATTGACCAATGTTCTGAAAAATATATGATAATGGCAGCCTAAAGTCCAGTGTTCTCAGGTCCCAGGGCTTGGCAGAGGTCCCGCTTCACGTCCCCATTGATGATGGCTGGGGATGGCTCCTCTATAGGGAGATTTTCTGAATTTCGGACTGAAATCCCTACTTCTCCCCAGCACTTGCTGTAACCCACAGAGCTTTCCAGGACTAGGAGCAGGAAAGACCATGCAGACAGACACTGAGTCTACAGCAACAGCATCCATCCCTCAGAAGGACAAAGAACCTGCTTTCTTTGTGGCAGAAAAGTGGCAGAAAGCCTTATTTTCCCTGAATTAGCCTAACTTTTCCACAATAAAACCCCCAACATCAAACCAGTCTCTTTTGTAGTGTCAATCAACCAAGTGAGGGCACAGCAATGAGACATGGGCACTGACAGGAAAAATACATTAAAAATATTTAAAGGCTGAAGACTGCTGAGAAACAAATGCGTTGCATCCACCTGGAAGCATGGTCCGAAGACTCACAGTCCTCCTCCTGCTATGGAGACATGATGCCTTATGGGGAAAGGTCTCTGTCCTGCGTTTGGGACCACCTCCCTCCTCCCTTCCCTCCCTCCCCGCCTACATCTGAGGCCCACAGTGGGCACTACCAGGGGACATGAATTGGCTCCCTCACTCTTAGCATGATGGACAGTCTGCTGGAGCTTTGCTGACGGCAGTAATAGGTTAATATATATCATAATTTACACACAGATATCTCTAATGCCTAAACCTGCCCATAACATGCACATATTGGGACCTAGTTAACTTACACACAAATACAGTGCTACAAGGTGAGACACATTCAAGCTTTCCCTCCTATAGTTCTTTTGGCTCTGCAGTGCTAATAGATAATATTTCTTTGCCCATAAGATGGAAGACATGCAGGGGGCAGAAACTATATGGGTTGATCTCTGAACCCACAAAAGACTAGATCTTCCCTAGTCCCTCTTCTCAGAAAGGAGTCACATTCATGTAAGCAGCTAAGAATCTACTCTTGGCTTTCCTCTTACCAAAACAATGCTTAGAAAAGTGCTTCATCTTGAAATCTTTCCCCATATATCCATGACTTTTTGCTGTTTTTAAAAATAAGAGGAAGAAGAAAAGCAAATAGATATGATGTTAATGTTATATATATGTATAAGAAAAAAAACAAACCACATGTGCTTTGCTGGCTTCTTCAGCTTGCTGTTTGAAAGAGTGGCTAATGTTTCCATTGGCATCAGCTGCATAGATAAAAAAGAGACAGAAACAAGGCTCAGCAAAATATTGTCATGTCAACTTTTGCTCTTGTAAAAAAAATGGGTGGGGAAAAAAAAAAAACCAAACCACAGAAAAAGACATTTTAGTTTTTATACAGCTGACATGGCACTATCAGCACAGGGGGGGGCTGACATAAACACAAGATGGGAAAGTGGTTCAGCTCACCCCATTCAGTGACAGTGGCCAAATAAAAGAGTTATTGTTGAAGTCAAATCAGGTGGAAGTGGGTTCCCCAGGAATGCAGCAATGTAAGAAAATCCTATGCTCTCCATATATCTGTCATGGCTTTTCAGTGCCACTAATCCCTGCTCTCAGGGAAGGTGAGTGATTCCCCTTTCAGAAGCAATAATTTGGGGTGGCTGTGCAGAAGCAGTGGGGATCCCCCCAGCACCCTTTCTAGCAGTGAGAAGAGCTGGACCAGAGTGCTGAGAGGGTGTCAGCATCAGCAGCGAGGACCTGTTCCCAGACAAAGACCTCTGACGGGTGCTGCTGCAGGGTGATGGAGAGCTCTTGCACCATGAGCTGCCTTTTTGTGAAAGGGTCACCATTTTTGTGAAAGCTGCCTTTTTGTAGAAAGGATCACTTGCTCTGAAGCAAATTTTCTGGCATTTGAGCCTAAATAAAGTCATTATCTATCCTTAGCCAGTATTGCATTGATATGCAATTGCAAGATACGCAGTAGCTTCTTACATGATCTTTTGAAACCTTTGCTCGCACTTGCCTCCTCACGGAAGCTGCTCAGTTCTGGGCATGGTGCATCCCTCCTGCATCTGCAGTATGACAATGTCCCCATATCCTCTCATCTATCTGCCAGTTCTCCCGGGTTTCCCTTGCAACACCTTCACCCTTGCTCTTCACTACTCATAGGTTAGACGGGAAAACCATGAGTAAGATGAAACTCACTTTCTGACACTTTGCACATTCTCCAGGACTGCATCTACTCTGGCAGCTAAAAGGAGGTGGGTCCCATTCCTTGGCCCAGAAACTTGGGTCATAGCACTGCTGGAGCCTGTAGTGCAGAGCCTTTCCCCCAGAGGGTGACCTCTTCCCTTCCTACCTGTTGGGAAGGACCTCAAGCCTATGCTGTCCCCCAAACTGCAGCCAGGAGAGAAAGAGGAGTTGAAGCTGGCCACTACGACAAACATTTGGTCGCTGGGCAGTAACAAGTGTGCTGGATGGGAATCATCCTTTCAGGGATTCCACCTCACTGGCACTGAAGCACCAGGAGATCAGCTCAAAAACTTAAGAGAGAGGATGAAAACTGAAATGCTTTTAGCTGGAAAAAAAATCCATCATCTAGCAGTCACGATCAGTATCTCCTAAGGGACCAGCCAGAAGACTTACTTTACTGCTGAATGTGGATGCTTTCCATTAATTGATGCACTTGAGTTGTGTGCACTTATCTGGAGGTCAAAATGAAAAAAAAACCAAAAAACCAGGGAAAAGTCATTTAGATCAAACAAGAATTGATTACTTGGCAACAGGCAGGGAAAAAGAAAAGCACGTTGGATCAAAGAAAGCGTTTGGAACAGTTTTAAAACACGCCAAGGATATTTGGAAAGAAAGGTCTACATCTGCAGTGAGACTTCAGCAAAGACCTTTGTGGGCAGAAGGGATCACCGCTGCTTGCCCCACTGACAGGCACCCTCCCTCGTCCTTGGGAACCACTCAGCCAGGAAGCATAGCCCACCCATCTCCTCTCAGACTCTGCCATTTGCACCATTTAACCCAACCTGGATCATTTGGACTGAATTTATTGATTGCTCCCAATGCCCCAAAGCAGTACTTTCTGGATAATAACTGAGTTACCGATTTTTCCTCCAGATCAAAATATTTCAAGTAGCGAATTACCCCCTGAGCCCTCTTGCCAGGATCTCTGTGGTCTCACAATAACATTTTCTAATTGCCTGTCTCTTCTGTGTCTCCTCCTCGCTGTGTGGAAGTCACATCTGAGCCGCAGAGATATTAAGATCCTGACCCAAAGTCATCTAAGCACATGGATAACCTTACGCCGGCTTGGATGTTACATGTGTGCTTAAGTATTTGCTGGATGAGAGCCTAAGTGCCTGACAGCATCATGGAAACCAACTCTGCACACAGCGATAGCGAGTGCAGAAAAACAAAGAAACAAGATAGAAATATCCTTTTGCTCCCAAATAAATCTTTCTCCAGAAAGGAACAGAAATCAGCAACAGGAATTTGGTCATCTGCAGTTTAGTCCCACCTATATTAAACAGGAACATTGCCAGTTTTTCCAAAACTGTTCACAGTGTTTATCACATTTGGCAAATTTCAAATGTTTCTGCTTTTTTTTTTCTTATTTTTCTTCTACTGTGCTTCCACTCCCTCTTTTCTTCACCCTTTCCTTGAGCTGCTGCTATCCACGCCTGTGTAGCTTATATTATCTGAGTAGCTGCTAGTATTTAATTTGTAAGAACAAACCACCAGCCTGCACCTTCACATGGAAAATACCCTCCTGTTAAATATACAAGTGTGTGAATAGCCTGATTTATTAAAAACCTGATTTCAGCACTCCTTTGACATGGTGTTTCACTGCCTGTGCTTGGGAATGAGAGCATCACATTATCCTTCCTCAGCGGAGACACTGCAGTCCTGGCCCAGCACTTCCCAGGGCCCCAAGGCACTTGGAGGCAGGTCAGATCTTGTCACTGGAGACCCGTTTTCCTCTGCAAAGAATGGTGGCAGACTTCAGCCTGCTTCTGGGAGCCCGGCTGGTGCCCATGTGCACATCCTTGAAAAGAAGGCTGCTTCCCACGCACTGTCCCCAGAACTACCCTGGGGTTGGGTCTTCAGGCTGCGCCGGGCACTGCCTGCCCTCTCCTCACCCAGCTGTTGCTTGCCACCCACCTGTTAACTGGCCACAGGGAAAATCTCACCGGGCTTGAATCTGAACACACTTGACAACTGACTTTGCTCATTTTCCTGCCAGTCCTGATCAGGATATCCCTGTGTCCCTCATGATCACCAAGTGCCTCCCCAGCAGCTAATCTCTGCTTCTCCACACTAGATGGGTAAAGTGTAAATCTCCAGGATTTGCCAGAATTTTTATTAGTGGGCAGGCAAGGTCTGGAGCAGAAGAAAACGGTTGGCTCCAAAGAAGGCCCTGGAGTTTCACTTTTGGAAGTGGAACTTGCTGTCCTTGCATGTATAGTTATATATTGCTTCTGGCAGGCACTTTGTTAACTTCTTCCTCCACAGATAATAGAGAAAGGTTTGTCAGTGTCAGTAGGTGCTGAGGAGATAGTAGTGAAAGCATTTTTGGCATCTGTTTTCTGGCTTACAGCAGACATCTCTGTTTGCCCTTTCCTTGATAAGATGCACTTTCCCTCTTTCTCACTTTGATACCCAAAAGGTAAGTCACGATAAATTTGTCATACATTTCCTAAGCACAGGAGTAGGAGCCAGAAAGTGTACCGTGCTGAGACATGGAGGATTCCTGCTATTTCAACACCAGCTCTGCCCAAGCTGATGGGGACGACCCGACCATGCCTGGGAACTGACTCTTGAAGCCACAGCCAACTGCATCCCTTTGACATAGGCTAAGAATATGGGGATGAAAGTAAACCAACCTGAAATGGAATAAAATTTGAAGAGTTTTAATGTGCTTGAATCAAAAGAGCAGATGATCTGTATCTAAGAATCATAAAATAACAAAAGAGATGGCAAATTAAATGGTAAGTCTGTCAGCAAGCATTTCTACCAAATATTTCCAATTTGGGGTAGTTCAGTTTGTCTCTAATAAAAGGACTGTAAATAATACTCAGGAGCACCTCTATCTGGTCTACACAGCATGCAGTCCATAAACCAAAACTTTAAGGGAAGAACAAGCAACAGAGGAACAGAATACGAGCCCATCCCTTTATCAAACCAATGTGTTCAACCAAGGCCAACATCTATTTTTGATTAAAAGACTTTGGTGGCCAAAGGAAATGAGATTTACCCAGACTCTGCTAATCCACACAACATGGTGCAATATGGGAAACTATTAGTAAAAGCTGACATGATGAAAGCTAGTACAAGGTTGTTTGCACAAGTACAAGGTGTGCGCTGTTCCCTTCAGCTCTGATCAAATTGACTGACTGAGCTAAATATAATGTCTTAAAAAAGCCTGAGGGTGTAGAGCAGTGCCCATCACCGATCCCAAACGCATCCTGCTTGTCCCACAGGGATGGCCTTGAGGACACAAGGGAGGCAATGACATATATCCCAGTTCACCCTACTGCTGAGCTGGTTAGACTGAGACTCAAAACTTTCCCGCAGCCTTACCTACTCTAGGGATCCTGCTGGAGCTCACATAATCCAAAGGTTCTGTGAAACAAGCCACAGGTTGTCAAAATTATTGGAACTGTCAAGTTGGCAAGAAAAAAGAAAAATCTTCCAGAGAGCTGCAGCATTTTCAACACCAGGGTAATACAACAGGCAGAAGCTTATAGAAGAGCCCTCTACATCTTGGAGTATTTAGCACATGGGAAAGCTATTGGCCTAATTTGCTCCCCTGTGCACAGCGACTCCAGAGTTCATTAACTGTTGTGGTGGATTGATCTAAGGAAGTTAACTCCATCCCAGTCAGCCCCAGCACAACCACACTGGGACTGGCTCCACTGGGGCACACAGCCTGCTGCATGTCCTTGGGCTATCATCTCGCACAACCCATACTCCCAGGAAGTACCTCAAGCCTCTGTCAAGCATTGAGAAATATTTCCCATGTTGTCAGGAGCACTTTTCAAGGTGAAGCCCCAAAGTATCAGGTGGTTTTGCTGCAATCAAGAACTACAACACCTCAGCATCTTGCACAAGCTGCTCAACTTTCTTCTCCAAAAGAAGCAAGAGACGATGTAAATGGAAAGGCTGTTTGTCATTTTTATAGCTTTCCAGACAAAAGATCTTCCTCGGTCTGGTGGTTATGGATGTAATGAGTGGTAATGGGTGGTACATGGGTGTAAGCAAGGCGTAACTATGACCAGATCACTGGAGGTTCCCTGGAGTACCAAAGGACAGCCGGATCCAAGACAAGCTCAAGTTGCATCACATGGAGAATGGGACTAAAACCAGTGGAGTTTGTGCAGCCCAAAGGCCCCTGCTTCCTCTGCATTGTTATGATATGAACGATCCTTACTGTGGAACAGGGAAGAATGTACTGAAGCATTAAACAGGATAGTTATTTTCTTTAGTGGTACCACCAGAGAGACTGTTACAGAAATGCAACATAATTGTAATGCAGCTCCTACCTTCTGCCAGAGCCTTCAACATGCAGAGTTCATTCGGTTTCTTACTGAGTTTCTTACTGGGTTTTCCTGGCCAGTGAAGCTTGTCCAGATGTAATCAACAGCAGGATGAAAGACTGTGGGACACAAACACAGCTGTTGCAGAGGGCACATTGCAAATCTAGAGGGATTCATAGTGGTACCCGAAGCTGAAAGCAACCCATATCAAGAAACCCAAGGGAGATGTTGCTTCTCTGCTGTTTACAGCTGCAGTGGTTCAGGGTACAGAGTTACAGCTGCAAGTCAGACCCTGATTTCAGTAAATGAACTATATCAGTGGTTAGTAGTAAAGGGATATTTGTGAGACACTTCTTTATATGGACAGTATTTATGAACAACCCTGAAACGTTTGAAAAACATTTGCTTTTTTTCAGACACATACCACTTATCTCACTGTAGCTAGAGGCAGATTTTGGACCAAGAAAGGTGGAAATGTACCGTGTGTCAGACTGTTAAAGGTGTTTCAGCCCAACCCCACTGTGATGACATACTCAACCAGTTCAGAAGACTGGGTCTTGTTTTCAACATGAGTGTGCCCAGTACTGCAGACGTGCCTGGACGCACAGGTTTGGCATCCCTCTCCCAGCGGCCTCGCTTCCTACTGAAAGTTTACCTACCCTGCAAAGTGTTGAATGTCTGTATATTTCTGTCCCTAATCCTCCCACCCTGTCTTTTAAAACCTGCCTAGACAGAGCATTGCTGTGATTTTGAGCACTAATCAAAAGTGAGAGAAGCCATGAGAAGATGGCCTTGATGAGAAGCCACCCTTGTGCAATGAATCCCGGGAATGAAAGGTGCAAGCAGCTGTCACAGGATGAAGAGGGCAGGAAGGATGGGAAATAACCCACAGTCATAGCCCATGCAGCCCAGAAGCACGTGGGACACAAGCACCCAGCATAGCTCAGCACCCACCATCATCACAAACAGTGACAGGAAATGATGACTCCCGTGGGTCCCCCTGCCCGGGTCTCTGACCAGATGGTCCCTCCCATCCAGAGGCCAGAACCCAAATATAAAGGATGGCTTATTGCACCCCAGAGAGGTCCCACAGCCTAGACAAATCTCTGCATAAAAGGGCTTTTGCACAGCCTTTTAGCTGCTTTGAAGAACGAGTCCTCTTTAAAGACAAAATGTCAAGATTTCAGCTAAATTCTAGGAATACTTTCTAAGTTAGTATCAGCTTAATGACTATCAGAAGCAGGGATGTACTGCCAATATCAGTTGGCTCTGGGGACGGAGATGAAGAACTGGGCTGTGGTTGAATGCTGGGAGATGGGGCACCCTGGATGGGTAGCCAGGAGAGGAAGGACAAGGAGGAAAAGGAGAGGGAGGTTGCAGCACATTTGTGAAGAAAAGCTCTGCTCTAGCAGGTATGATGGCACCAGGGAGAGCACCTGTCTGGGGATGGTTTTCAAAAGCTGGCTCAAGATCTGGCTACAGTTTTCTTCTCACCCAGCCTGTGTTTTCACAAAAATAAAAGGCACCTCTGGCAGTTTCAGGCACAGCCATGAAGATTCGAGAGCCCAGTTTCCCACATTTGCAGCCCTTCAGGAGACACATGCTGCTGCCTGTACCCATTCATGCCTCTAGCCCTGCTGCCAGCAGCAGCTTGGGAGAGCTGTCCCCAGCAGCTTCCTCTAATCTACTGTCTGAGCACTTAATCACTGACTTACAGGAGTGTTTGGGAGGTGAGTGGCAGGAGCCTTTACAAAGGTTTCCCAGACAGCTGCCCTTCAAGATTGCCTGGCCTCATGTCTGCTTATTTTATGTTGTTTTGCTCATTGGGAACAGCCCTGCTGAAGCAGTGAGGACCAAACATCTTCTTTACTGTAAAGTGAGAAGCTGGGAGGTGGGACAGCAATGAGGAGTGTGGTGCTGAGGTTGTCCCCAAGCTGCCACCCTCTTATACAAGGAGCCAAGGATGCAACTGGCCCCACACCTTGGGATAATGCAAGGAAGAGCAGCTTAAAAAATCTTGCAAGTGTCAGTCCTGTGTCACGGTTATGCCTCATCCAGCAGCCCCTACAGTCAGTGGCAGCCTTTCCACCGGCATTAAAAGTTGTTGGATAAGGGCCTGAGTGCCTAACAAGTGCAATATTTGAAATAGAGGCGTGGGGCATATTTGCAGGAATATGAAAAAAAAAAAAAAAAACAACCCTATCCGATCTCTCTTCAGTAATTAACTTTAAAATATGTCAATTGTCACTAAGTGTTTTGCAAACTTACCAAGTCTGAAAACAGAGAACTAAAGCTGTCCCATTTACATGCCAAAAAAAGCTTATCTGAATGCAGGTGGGGCATGTGGAGAATTGATTCACAAATAAATCCACATAAAAAGCAATCAGTCGCTGTAAGCACAGCCGAGGTTGTACAAAGCCAAAGAATGTGTTAATGAGACATCTATTAAAAATCCTGAATTTGGCATCCCTTCAGTCTGGAACCAGTATAACTCAGTGTTTCTTTGTGATCTGCAAGTGTCAGAGCTCACCAATACTGGTCTGAAATGAATTTTTACTGTATGAATCTTTGAGTATATATGTATATATAAGATAGGCTTAATCACAGGCCCTAAAGCCCATGTCCAAAGGCTAGGCATGATCTATGCAAGGCACCTATGCAAGGTGCCTCAGCCCCTGCTACAGCCACAAAGGACAGAGAGGTACCTGGAGAGAGTGATTCGTCCCTTCCTAGTGCAGTTAAAGGTATTTTGACTTCATCTGTGTCCCTTGTATGTCACATAACACACATAAACCAGTGTGAAGTTGCCAAGGTCTGCAGCGTGACCCCCTGCCCCCTTGCAATCATCCATTTACTGCTGAGGAGCAAACTGAGGGGTTGGGTGGCCACTGGGGAGATGAGGGCTGGGACAAAGGAGGAGCCACCTCTGAATTGCTGGGGCCCAGCAGGATTCCTGGGACTGGGGGTCTCCCAGGAAACAGGGGACCAGGTATCCTCCCAAAAGGCACTTGTGCAGAGTGGCAAGGAGGTCACCAGGGCAGCAGGGCGGGGGAGGAAGCCAAGACCTCCTTCGGGAGCTGTGGGTTTGGCAGAAGGATACCTGCTTGAGCAGGGTGCCTCAGCACCAAGAGAAGGAGCCACAGGCTACCGGCTGTTAGATTGTCTTTGCACCACACTTCATGCTTCACAAGGTGATCGCAGTTTTCCCAGTCAGTATGTTTCCATAAGAGATCACAGAATATGGCTGCATTTTCACCAGGTCTTTACCTCTGAGCAGGCACCACACCTTTTGTATTCAAGAGCCCGCCCCGCTTTGCTTCTGTGCAGATGCTACAGTCTGGAAGGCAGCTGGGGACCCTTTTTAGGACTTTGACTTAGACTGTGAGCACTCCTGCAGCATCAGGCTGTCAGCAGTATCTTTACCAAGCAGTGTAGACCTATGAACCCTTCACAAAAAAAATGAGACTACTATAACACTGTGAAGCTGCATGAGCATGTCGGGAATGAAAGCTCCAGCTCTCATTTCCACACTCCCAGATAGTTTCAAATCCTGAACCTGCTACTCATCCATTTCCTACATGTTGGCTTCCCTGTACTTACTTCACTCTTCTCAGTAGACAAGGGCAAGAGGGAGATGAATGCAAATTTGCTCCTGGTTTTTTTCATTAACTCAGTGGCAAGGCTAAACGAAGAATTTTAATATGCTGGTCAACAAACAGGCAGACTTCTGTAAATAGCCAGTTCTAAGGATTTCCATGACCTAGGAGAATTTAAAGATCAACTGGGCTTACAATACATAAATTACCTATAATGTGTAGTTAATATGCATTTTATACAATTCCTGGGCTTGCTGCTGAGGGTGCATAAGCAAAAGACCCAGGCACCTGTTTTCCCAGGCCCTTGAGCTGCTCCTGTACCAGCAGAGATGTGGGTGAGCCAGGCAAAGTGGGGCAAACCCAGGGAAATAGAGTTGTCCCCATGCAGTAGAAGAGCTCATGAGCCAGCTCTAGTGAACTTGATAGAGACCACGGTAAAAGGGCAAGGGATGGTGGCATGATGTCAGAGACGGACCACAGAATAAAGCCCACACGTTGGGCGAGAGGTCAAGAATCCAAAACTTCCAATACCGGAAATGCAAAGCTGCCAGCGCAATGGTGATAGCACTGACAGGAGCCCCCAAAACTTCAACCATGTTTTTTTGGTGGGAGGGATGATATAAATGAGAGCATGGCTGGCATGTAACACATTCAGTTGGCATGGAGAAGGAAACCTCATGTGCAAGGTCTTCAGTGGCTTTGTTCCTTCTGAAGAAATAGTTAAGCTCTACCTGCCTAACTTCACGGGCTGGAAGTGGAAGATCCAATTTATCTGCTTTTCCATTGTCTGTACACAAACCAGGGAAAAAACTGCAGCCAGGTTTGTGCAGGCACAGCCCAGCGGGCAGGTTAATCTCCCTGCTGAGCCCAGGTCACCACATGAAGAAGGACAGAAGAGGGAGAAAGGCCTTTTGCAGTGATGCAATTCAGATGCTTGACATGCAAAGAACATCACATCTGTCCTCCTCGGACAGACCACGAAGTGGAGAGAGTGGGGAGAGCCAGTATCAACTGCGCTTCAGAATGCTTCAGAACGTGAACCTGCTTTGTCTGAGTTGCCTGAGCGAGGGGACTGAGGGCTGGTGAGTGGGAGCCCAGGAAGAAAGCAAAAGGAGCCTTTCACTTGCCGCCTGTAACTGGTGGCTCAGCCGGAGTGAGAGCTGGGTGGAAGGAGAGGAGGAGGAATGCTAAGTCCAGCAAAGCAAATATCACCATATGTGTGCTCTACGTAAAAACAGAAATGTAAACAGAGCCCTTTCCAAAACAAACACCTGCAAAATAAACACAGAAGGGCAATATATTAAACAAAAATAAGCACCGAGGTACAAGGGAATGTCTCAGCAGCCAGCCACTGGCCCAAGGCCACTAGAAATGCTCATTATCCCCTTTCCGGCATCTTCTCCTATAAATAAAGCTGCTCTGGATAACGTGTATAGAGTGAAGGGGTGTGATGGCCCATGAGCAGCCGGGAGGGCACCGACCTCATCCCGGAGGGAGAGGGCCCCTCGCCGGGGACCGCAGCCGCTGCTGGGGCCAGGACTGCTGCCGGTGAAGCCACGGTGCCTGACGTGCAGCATGTAGATGGCAGCAGGGTGTGGAGAGGGATACTCGCTGCTACAAGGAGTGGGGAAGAGGGCAAGTTGGGCAGGCTCACGTTGTCCATCATTCCTGCAAAAGTTAGTAAAACCAGAAGATCTCCGCCCCGGGTGTGCCTTTGCCCCCACTGCCCTGCTTGCCCTGCCAGGGGTGGGTTGTATCTTGGGGCACGCTGGCACAGCCACCACCCCAGGCAGACAGGAAAGTGCTCATCCTCTTCCAGATGATCTGGGTTTGAAAGCAGGACACTGCAGGGACACACTAGGCCTGGGCAACAGCCCAGCTCCCACCACCTCTCCAGACTCTGCAGAGGCTGACAAACAGGGCTTTATTATTTCATGTCATCCAGCACAATATCAGTCCTATTCTGCAGACTTTGCCACAGCAGTGATCCAAACCAGAACCCTTCTTTCCTCTCATTCAAGACTTTTTTCCAGCATGTGCTTCGTGTTGCACTGGAGATGGACAGTCTGCCCTGTCCAAGGACAGAGAGCAATGTGCAGCCTGCATCCCAATCCCAATCCCAATCCAGAGATGCAGCTCAGCCTCTGCATTGTCCTCCATCCTTCCCTGTTCCTGCAGAGTCAGAGCATGGGGTGAGAAATTATCTCCCTTGTTCCTGGATGTATTTTGTTTGCTCTATTTGGATTTTTGTAGCTAGGCACCTACAGGGATGGCTTCTGTGAAAAGCTGCTATAAGTTTCCTCAATGTCCGACAGGGCCAATGACAACTCCAAGACAGATCTGCCACTGGCCAGGCCAAACCCATCAGTGATGGTGATCACACCTCGGTGATAACATATTTAAGAAGGGAGGAAAAAAATACATAGTAGAACAGCAGATGGAGAGAGGAGTGAGAATATATGAAAGAAACAGCTCTGCAAACACCAAGGTCAATGAAGAAGGAGGGAGAGAGGTGCTCCAGGTGCTGGAGCAGAGATTTCCCTGCAGCCTGTGGTAAAGACCATGGTGAGGATGTCCCCCTGCAGCACATGGAAGTTAATGGTGGAGCAGACATCTACCTCCAGCCTGTGGAAGACCCAACGCTCGACTGAGGAGGCTGTGACCCTGTGGGAAGCCTGCTCCTGGGAGAACCTGTGGACCAGTGAAGAGAGAGGAGCCCATGCTGGAGCAAGTTTGCTGGCAGCAGTTCTGACCCCATGGGTGACCCATGCTGGAGCAGTCTGTTCCTGAAGGACTGCACCCCGTGGAAGAGAGTCGTGCTGGAGCAGCTCATGAAGGACTGTCTCCCATGTGAGGAAACCCACACTGGAGCAGGGGAAAAGTGTGGGTCATCCTTCCCTTGAGGAGAAAGGAGTGGCAGAAACAATGTGTGAGGAACTGACCATCTCTCTATTTACTGTTTCTTAGCAGCCACCCTGCATTTTTCATTTCCCAAGTTTGTTACGCTCCTTGGAACAGTCCTGTCCTAAGCATGTCTGAAAAATGGCTCATGCAGCAGAGCTGGGTCATCAGAGGGAATTTCTTTGCTTTACATCTATGTCCCATAAATGACAGGTAAGTCAGCTCTTACTTCTCATGCATTAGGGCTCTTTAACAAAAAGAATAAAGTCTTTGTGGTGAACGGTGGATGCAAAGACCAGGAGTGGCTGGGGTTTCTGTTTTCCACAAAACCAGCTGAGAACAAAGCATCATAGCCATTCTTACTTCTTTGGGCAAACCTCAGGCTGCAGCAGATGGCTGATAAAGAGGCTGTTTTGTATTATGGTTTATGTTATAAATCTTGTATCTTGGGCAAAGTCTGTGTGAATACTCATGAGATTAGCCACAGATAACAGGACTAGGGACTATGTCTGCAGTGGCTTTTAGAAAGCTGAGCTCTCCCTATCTGCTGTATATTTAGTGGACTGACCTCTTTAAAAAGAAGCTTTACAGAAGATGCTATTAAAAAAGGAAGAATTTACTTTATCATCATAGAAATGCATATTAAATCTCAGTGTTTCCTAACCCCTAAAGTATTCCTGTTTTATGCTTAGGCACTCACACTGTAAATCACTCTGCAAGAAGTTTCTGTTTTGTGGCAACCTCTTCAATTCCATATTCATTTGGCATGTGAACCACAAGGGCCTGCCAACCTGCTTCATCTTTTCGTATCTCCTGGCTATTTAACAACAGTAACTCATGTTAATGGGGTCCTATATTTGCTTATTCCCTTAAAAAGTAACACACAGCTCTTTCAGATAGGGACCTCATCTCTGTGCAGATGTTTCAAAGTCCGAATACAGAATGAATGGGCTCATACCGATGGCTTTGTCACTTCTGTAAACACGCTTGTCTTTGGATGGTTTGTCTTCCTCTGTCCACCAGGAAAGAAGAAATCTCCTGCTCTTAAAAAAAAAATTAAAAAATTAAATGAATGCAAATCAAGAAACACAAGAATAACAACAGCATGATGGATCTGGGTTTGCTCACCATGGAAATACAAGGAGTGTCACCCTCTTGCTAACGTGTACCATGGCAGATCCTCTACTAAAATCACTTCCAATGGGGCTATTTTAAAATGCAGTGTACAAACACCAAATACAACCTGTTAGGAAAGGTTATCACCTCTAACAAAATGGCACACACTGCACCTCATCACAGCTGAGCTCAAAGGTGGTCTTTAATGAGAATTCTTTAGCAGCTAGTCTGGATTATAAATATGGAATGGTAGAGTGGTTTAAATTGGAAGGGACCTTAAAGATTCAACCCCCTGACATGGGACACCTTCCACTAGATCAGGTTACTCAAAGCCCCATCCAACCTGACCGTGAACACTTCCAGGGATAAGGCATCAACAACTTTTCTGAGCAACCTGTTCCAGTGTCTTACCACTCTCACTGTAAAGAATTTCTTCTTTATATCTAACCTAAGTCTACCTTTTTCACTTTAAAGCCATTATGTCTTGACCTATCACTACATGCCCTTGTAAAAAGTCCCTCCCCAGCTTTCTTGTAGGCCTTCTTCAGATACTGAAAGGCCACTATAAGGGCTCCCCGGAGCCTTCTCTTCTCCAGGTTGAACAACCCCAACTCTCTCAGCCTGTCCTCATAAGGGGAGGTGTTCCTGCCCCACCAGGATGCAAGGGCTCATGCTGCCATCTCACCATGGGTCTAAGGGAAATGGCTGCACCAGTCTGCCTCCTCTGCTCCTTCCCCACTGACCTTGATGTCTGCATGGTTGTCCCTACTACGTTGCACTCCTCTCCAAAACAAAAGAGCTCCCAGTTATCAAAGAGGTGCTGATTTGCATTGCCTTGGCCAGAGCCAGGTCCGATTTGGAGGGGGTTGTGTGGAGCTTCTCAAAGCTTCTTACAGGAGCCATGTCAGTAGCCCCTTCCTCCACTACCACAACCCCACAGGCAAAAACCCAATGCACAGGACCATGAAATATTCAACCAAACCTAATAAGTTGCTTAACTCTTTGAGATATAGATTACTGGATTAGATCCCTTGCCAACGCTGGATACGCAGGAAATGTCCCCCTATAACTCTAAACCAGATGAAGCTGGTACAACTGTATTTGCTATTATCATGTTCTTGAAGCTTAACATTCATTTGCTAAATCAAACATTGTGATCAAATTCCCTTAGATGGCTCATCTCCTTTCAGTCTGCAGAAACCAAAGCTTTGCGTACCTGGAAATAAATGCTGAACTGTGCTTGCTGCTCCAGCCAGATGGAGTCACTGGCATTAATATGGATGAATAAACTTAGTGTAATTAAAATTAACATTTTGCCCAGTATACATAGCATACTGCAGGCACAGTGCTTGATTTATTCTGGAAAATTATTCAACTTAATTAAGGGCAGGAGAGTGCAATACAAAAGTAACAACAGCTTCCCTGCAATTAAGCAAGAGGGATTTTCCCTTTCTGGGTCAAAGCCACGTGACATGGCCCTGTTTCAGTCAGGAACTTGTTTTCTTTCCCAGTTACTGGCTTCTCTGAACCTACTTTCAGCAGTGTTATCCTCTGTAGTTCATGGAACACCCTGGGGCACCTGCAGCCTGTCCATCCCAGGGCAGGGCTGGGGTTACTGCCCAGAAGAGCCATGCGGGAATTCTGGGGCTAAAGCCAGCAGGCAGCACTGATTTGGAAACACCTCCTTATTTCACAGATTGTCCTCTTTGTTTTTAAAGTACGTAAAAAATATCCACTAGGGAAGAGGTTTTGTCTTGGGCTGTTACCAAAGGGGTTTACTATGCAGAGGGTGGAAGAGCCTTCCACCAGCTCACGTGCAATGGCATCACAAAGCACTGTAGGTTTGTCCGTCAAGAGAGAGAAACAAAATATTGCAAAAAAGAAATGAAGTAAAATGAAAGGCACGGTCAGTACAGTACTCTAGTAAAAGAAATAAAATCTCAAGTGCATTCATCTGAAGGCACTCACCTGGGCAACCCAATGCCCTGGGATGCCAGAGAGTGCCAGAGCCACTCAGAATTAAGACAGGGCACTGCTGTATAAACAGGAACATTTTCTCATTCTCCGCTCAGCTGAGTTTCAGAAAACGCATAGTATATACTCCTTGTCACAAGCTGAGTTCCTTCAGTAAAAAAGAATTTGATTTAGGGGCTGGCTTTCCTATTAGCATCCCTTACAGAAATCTTTCTGCTGAAGCATCTGGAAATTGTTGCTGTTGGAGACAGGTTGTGAGTTAAAAATACTGAGAGTCTGAACCCATCGAGCAATGCCTATCTTCCCAACAGTGCCCGTGTCTGCTTTAAATACATATGAACTGTGTATTATCTATAAATAATGCGCCGAGTAAAAAGGCATTGGGAGAAATCTAAATTCAGCATCTTTCCTGTCTGTGGGGTTCTGCTGGAAAGAGTGTTTCTGGTTTTCATTTCCTTGGGGTTTTTGAACAGTAGTATCATATAATATGTCATCTGTTTACTGGGATGGGAACCAAATGTAAATATTGAGAAATCTGATAAACAATACTGTAAATTCAGAGCTCAGTGAATAAGCATTTGAACGCGCACCCCAGCAGCTTTCTAACACTCTTCAGGAAAGGTTGAAATTCACCCATAGAAATGATGATATTCACACCCAGGCTTAGCCTGGTCGTGAAGCTTAATCAAGAGAGAAGTAGGGAGAAACAGCTTTTGTATCCAAATTTATGCCTTGAGTATTCTGTGAGGACACTGAGATATAACATGGCTGAGCATTTGCAGAAGAGCCTGAAACTGTTTGAATTCTTGTGGTGCCCTTTGGCCTGATGTGTTTGGGCTGTTTGAGTGTGTGTGACTGTAATGGGATAAAAATATCAGTGTGAGCTTCTGGATAAACCTTTGCTTGGGCTTCTTTCCTGCTCACTACAGTCTAAACTTAAAGGGGTAACAGGGACGATTTAGGGTTTGGCTTTGCCAGGTGGCTTGCAACCCAGGAAGAGGTGATTGACTGCAATACCATGACGGCACCAGTGTGAGCCTAAGCATCCACAGTGGGCATACAAACAGTAAATCTGCAGAGCCACAGCAAGCCTGGTACAGATACCTCCTGAGCAGAGGAACTCGGTGTCTATTCAGTGCATGCACTGAACAGAAAGGCAGCTCTGGATTTTGAGGAGTTCCATGCAGCTCCTGTTTTGACATGGTGTTGTTCCTCATCTATCTTCCAGCTCTCTGGTTCCTTGCTCTGACAGTGCTGCTGGCCACAGTGTCCCACTTCTTTCCAAATTACAGGAATAGCAAAGCAGCCAGTTCCCTTTCCTGCAGTTGGCAAGTTCTTCTTCAATGCCAAAGACCTGCTGGGTTGCCCAGTGATCCTATAGGCTTGGAACTGGGGAGTGCAGTGCAGGATCCATGCTCTCCAGTTCACCTTTTCATTGATGCCTTGCAGCCCTGTATTGCCAATCCCTAGGACAAGCCCTACGGCGTGTTGGAAGTGTTGTTTTACTGACTATCTAAGTAATGAAGTAATTATAAATACTTCTGTCAGAGACAACTGCTGCTGAACAACACGACATCCCTGCTTTTCACTTTAAAGGAGACAGGCTGGAAGCTCAGTTGTAAGTAAGGAAATTATTGCTAAGACTTCCTTCATCCATAGTGCTCCTAACATACCAATCTGGGTAAAAAGGAAGGTTTCTCACTGTCGCCAGTGGTAGGAGGCTGTAGTTGGAGCATCTCTCTCTGCAACACATGGGAAAACCAGGAGATGCCTCATCTCCCTTGTGAGTCCCACACTGATGAGGTGACCCTGACAGCCAGCACACAGGGGCAGGAGGACTGCACGAACACGTGGGACATTTAAACCAATACTGAAATACCCACTACAGCATCCCAAAGCACAAGGTCATCCTTCAACATCCGTAAACAAGCAACAGTCTGAACAGTGGAGGGATCTGCACTTGAGCTGTTTACAGGGAAGCATCTACGTGCCATGCTTCCCAGGTTCCTGCCTGGCAGGTAAAGGCTTAGTGGCTCATCTGGATGGACTGGCTACTTGTTACAAGCACAAGAGTTTCATATGGAAATGTGACTTTAAATCAAAGCCCTTGAATTACACTTCCCAAATGAAGAAAAGAGCCCTTCTTCTGGGGATTTATTGGTGGGCAACAGAATAAGGAAGAATAGCTTGTGTGTCATGGGGTAGCAGCAAGAAGCGTTTCATGAACAGGGAGTTTGGGTAAATAAAAGAGGCTCCTTCTTCTAGCCAAGGATCTTTAATTAGAGGGCAGAAAGCGTGTCTTCCTTCTCCCTAATTAATTTGCCTGTGCTTTTGTTTCTACCCTGCTTAGCTGACAGGCGGTGACTGGCAGATGCACATACTCCAGAGTATCCCACGAGAGCTTGCAGAGAGAGTGAGCTCCAGCTCAGAGCCCTCATACTGTAATGTTGTGATGTTTCTATTATGGGAGCTGCAAGCTTCTGTTTTGGATAAACGGGCTTAAAACCATGAGCACTGAATGTGCCAGAGACGAGCTCAGGAGCAAGTCCCCCCACCCACAGAGATAACCATAAATGTAGTTTCAGAGGCCAAACCATGTGGTCTTTAGGGCAGAAAGCAACATGCAGGGTCAAAAAAATAACATGTGGGTCTCAGGATTTTTTATTTTTATCAGAAAAACTGAAATTCATACAAATGGGACATCATCATCATTCTGACACTATTCTACTGAGCTGGTATTAATGACAGATAGATCTGGCAAGTCATTGTGTGTTCTTGAACAATGACAAATGTGCTGTGGAAATTAACTGAAATACTGGAAGCAAAATAAAGGCTGAAAACCATCATGCTTTTCAGCTTTCAGTAGCAGAAAGCATGAACTACACTGCTTATGCAAATCTGAAGTCAGTTGAGGGCTAAAGGAATTAATCAGAATGCAAAGTAGTGTAATTCTGCCCTAATTCTAGGAGAAAATATCAAACAGACTTAAACGTCATTCTCCAGCCGTTAATTACCTCCACTTGGCAAATGCCTCACAATGAGTTGTACGATGAGCTGTCACTCACCCCCTTGTCCAGACGCTGTGTCCCCTGGGCCAGCAGCCACAGGCAGGTACTGCTCATACCACTTGTCTGCTGGAGCATCTGTGTTAAGGTCTTCCGTGGATGTGAGAATAACTATAAAGGAAAAAGAATTACATGTTGAAGTCTGCTCTAACGTGTGAAGGTATAAGGCTTTAAACTCTTCTCTGGCCCATCTTTGCAGTGCTGGTGGTGGCAGCTTCTTCCTTAAGAGTAACTCTGCAGTTTATCTCCATTTCTCAGGCCATGGCTGAGTGCAGGAAAGAGGAGACAAACTGCATCTTGGACTCAATTGGGAAATTGAACCTGGTTTTCACTTGCAAAGACCTATGGTATAGCAATGCCAGGGAAGAGTTGGTTTAATCTTCTCCAGGATTTGCAGATTCACAGGGCGTTGCTGGTGTCTTAACATGTGGCATGTGGAAGGATCTGGCAGGGGAGAAGCAACTCCAGCCTCAGCCAGACCCAGGGGTTTGCCCAGAGCTGCGATATCCCCCGCTCTCAAACCTGTTTGAGAAGCCCTCAGGAGGAGAATGAATTGTTGGCTGCAGCTTGGGAGGACCGAGAGGCTGTCACAGAGCCAGTGCGGATGGTGGGGAGTCCATAAACACCTTTCTCTGATTACTTGAAAGTAAATTACCCTATGAAAAAGAGATTTTCCAGAGTTGATTTCACGCTCTCCAGGCTGATTTGTTATGCTTTAGGGGTGAAATGCTTTCCAGTCTTGAAACTGAGCTTTTTGATAACTACCAAAAGCCTGTGAAGTATTTCTTCAAGATCAGGTTAGCCTACTGAGCAGTGTCAGTTGTGAATGCATCTGAAGAAGAATGGAAAGAATCAGATCACACCTCATATCAAAAGTTATTTTTAAACGGCTATTTCAACACAGTAAAGGGCTGGGGAATGTATGTTTTTCACTGTCAGAAGAGACTGAATTTGACAAAATATAGGAGATAAAATTACTGCTGTTTACTCTGGAATAGTAAATGTCATCCCTGATGATCAGAGAAGTAATTTTTCTGCTTCCTAGTTAGCCAGGATTGATGTTATTAAATATATCACATTTAGACCATTTATAGATTCTCAGAATTACATTACATTCTTTACTCAGCTGTATTAGAGCCTTGTGTTGCACAAAAGAGATCTAGCCCATATTGTTTACAAGAAAGGAGGAAAGGTTTTATTAAAAAGATGATTGGACTTTTTCTTTGCTTTACTCTGGCAAGGAGAAGAATTAAACTATTCCTTTTCTACAGCATTTACACAGCTCAGCAGGTGGATCTGTACTCCCCAGTCAATATGCTGAGAGGTTATTTGGCAGTTTAGCAGAGATACAAACACTCTCGCTCAGATCTCTAAGTGAATGTGAATTGTCATTCCTGTGTTGAAATCTGGCTTCCCTTACACGGACAAGGGAGTTATAGGGTTCAGCCTTCACAGTGCATTCACTGAAGGTCATCAAGGTTTCTTTTGGTGCTGGGGCAGCTTCAGGACCCTTTTGAGAGGTCATGTCAGGATGGTGGGTGCAGTTTATGGCTCCACATTTTTGCCTGACAGGGCTGGCTAATGGGCTTGTGGGTGCAGGAATGAGGGCTACTGCCCTCTCTCCCCAAAACCCCAGTGGGTAAGATGAGGCCGTCACTCACTGAAGTTCTTAACACTGAAAAAAAGCAGTACAGCCTATCTCCAGAGAAGATCGCACCCATAATTATGGGATTTTTATGACCTGCCTGATGAGGGACAAAATCACCCCTTAAGTACAAGCCACTGTAGTAGTGAAGCAATTCACACTTAAACTGACAAAGATCACCCCTCTGGCCACCCATCTCTCTGGCTGGAAAATCAGCCTAGAGGGGTAAGTGGACACAGAAGGAGTCTGCATGGCCCAGTTTCAAGGCTATGATTACATATTTTCATCAATTTATTCATTTTTTTGGATGAAAAAAGTACCAAGTCATGGGAGCAGGTCTTGGGTACCCTTTCAACGTTACCTCATCTGCATGTGCCAAAACTTGCCCCCAGAATCATTCACGATATAACAACATTCTGGAAGCCATTCTACCCCCATTCAAAGTAAATACCATGTAAATAAAGGTGGAGATAAAAAACTTTTTATATCCAAAGGTCTGAGCCTAACCAGACCTTCTGTAGCGATCTGTAAGAGAGAGCTCAACCATGGTTACATCAGGATGACTTTGAGCGTGGCTCCCCAGTCCCTCTTCTCTTTCCTAGGCCAGAGACAGCTTTGTACCTGCCACCACAGCTGCAGTGAGGCTGGAGGCATGGATGAAACAACCATCAATGTGACAGGTTCTAAACAGGCTTTAATGTGCACAAGGAAGTCCAAGGGAAAGGTTACGTTTCACCCTGCACTTGAGAAAAGGAAGAAAGCACAGAAATCTACACCCTGCTGCAATGCCCTGGCTCTGGGCAGGAGTGCATGTCCCACAGCATGGCCCAGTGCCAGTCCCCTGCCACCTCCCTGAGCTCCCCGTGCTGGAGAGCAGATGTCTCCATCACCACCTCTGCTGAAATGCTGCTGCCATGGGGCTCTTCCCACCCAGGTCCACCAACACACCCCAGTGCAGCCCATTCAGAGAGGAGCTGTCCTTGTGCCAAGTATTATCAGGGGCTCTTCCAAAACCAAGTTTGTTTTTTTTTTTGACTGTGCACATAAACCAGAAAGAAATACAGAGAAAGGAAGAAAAAAAAAGGTAGCTGTGATGCTTAGTTTGTGGAGAGATATCTGATGCTGCTCTGCAAGGAGTGCTGGAGAAATCTTCTTGGCATGAATCTCCACAGCACATGGACCACACTCCAGAGCTTTAAATCATCTCCTGGATCTTGCAGCCCTTAGTGCTGCTAGCTCTGCACAGGTGTAGGAACAATTGGACTGTTGGCCTCAGGTAGGGGGAACAGAGCAGTCTCGGCAGAGAAAGCAGCCATGAGGCTCAAGAAAAGGCTTAGGTTAATGAAGATGTTATTTAAACTTAACAGTGGAGACAATCCATGGCAGAGGATTTATTTGAATGGGGTCAAGCTAAGATTGAGGTGATGCACACCAGGTAATTTGCTTTTTCCTCTGCCAGCTGACAGGCATCTTCAGCACACACCAGGGCCCCCCTCCTTGGACCCAGCCACCAGTATGCTGCCCATTCACATCCACCTACCACCACCTTCCCCTGCTTGCTCAAAGCCACACCTTGCACTGAACAGCTGCTGCAACCAGGAATTTATGCCATTAAACTAAAAGTGTTGTCCTCCAGCTTGGCACAGCCCCATGCGTCTGTTTAGCCTGGAGAAGAGAAGATCAAGAGGGGATCTTATTCATGTTTACAAGTATCTGAAGGGTGGATGTCAAGTAGAAGGGGACAGTCTCTTTTCAGTGGTGCCCTGGGATAGGACAAGGGGCAACATTCACAACCTGGAACACAGGACATTCCACCTCAACATGAGGAAAAATTTTTTCCTGTAAGGGTGATGGAGCCTGGCCCAGGCTGCCCAGAGAGGCTGTGGAATCTCCTCTGGAGACTTTCAAAACCCACCTGGATCTGTTCCTGTGTGGCCTGCCCTGGGTGATCTTGCGTTGGCAGGGGGGTTGGACTCGATGATTTCCAGAGGTCCCTTCCAACCTCTACCATTCTCTGATTCTGTGTATTAAGAGGAAAAATGCCTCTGATGCCTCAAGGTCCTTGAGAAGAGGTGTCAGGCTCTGCACTTTCTCAGGTGCAGGCAGCACAAGCAGCACAAGCAGCAGGGACCCTCTGTCCTAGAGGTTCCCCATTAAGGGATGCACATCCTGGCCTCCACCCAGGGCAAGTGAGACTTCCTGGGCTTCAAAGTCATAACCAGCCACTACACCTAGAATAAAATGGAATAGAAAGAGCAGGAATAGCCCTGTAAAGAAGCTTCAAAATGTTATAAAAATTACAGAGCTGTAGGGGTCAGGTCAAGATCCAGGCCATATACAGATTTGAACCTGCAGTTAGGCTTTCCATGACAAGGAACAAACTCATAGTGATTAGGAAAATTTATTTCCTACTGGGATGAGGCAGCCAGTCAGTGTCAGGGCTCATTTTAATATATAAGTCTTTGCCATTACCCACCAGCAGCTACGTAAGCCTCTCCACCCGAGGATAACCTTGGATGGAGGTTTAAGGAGAGGGCTGTTGAGCTGCCAGGGGGAGGGACTACTCTCCCCTGCCTACCCCTCAGCAGCAGCTTAACCAGAGGCTAAAGCTCAGCAAGTGTCCTTCCTCCCACTCTGAAGAGCTGAGCCAACAGCTCCTCCCACCTGCAAAAAAACCCCCAGGGTAGAATGGCTTGGCTGGTAGAGCTCTTTTTCCTTGCCCAGACTTACCTTATAAAACTAAAATACTGTAAGATCTATAAAATACTTCATAAATTTTTTATATTCACTCACTAAATCCAGGTAGAGTTGCTAAGGAGCCAGGATAGCAGCAGAGGGTCTGCAAGGAAAGCAGTTGGAAACCACACATTGACCTTTGTGGGGAGATATCTCCAAGCTCATGGGAGAAACAATGCTCTACAATCCACTGGGAATATGGCACACAGAGAATAACGGCAAATGAGCAGCTCAGTGCTAATTATCAGCATTTAAACAGGCTGCTGAGGGGCTTTGGCACACGAGATAGGAGAATGGTGGACAGGACTCCTGCTACCCCCAGGTCCTCATGGCACATAGCAGCATGGGTGCAGCTCCTGAGACCGCATTCTAGGGTTTTGTCTGGCGGTTCAAGGTGGGATCAGGCCCCTTTCCTCAGTAGATAAGGTCTGGAAATGTCCCTGGATTGCCATCCCCTGTGTCCCAGAGATTTCCAGGACATGAATGGGATGTCACAGAACAATCAGGGACACAAGCAGAAGTCTGCCACCTTCTCAGGAAGAGCCATCATCCCTGGCATAAAAAAGCCAGATGGGTGGAAAAGCTGAAAGCTCATTTTCTGAAAATATGATCAGCACCAGTTTATGGACACGTAAGGGAGAAGAAATCCTCTCCGGTGCCCCTGTTGAAGCTGTGCCCTCTGGTGAAGAAACCCACTCAAAAGTTTCCCTCCCTCAAGGGATCTCCTTCATCACTGCACTGCTGAAGCCCCTTCTTCCTCAGGTCCTGTACACCTCCCATCCCTTCCGGCTGAGAAGTTGGTCCCGCTCTGGCCTGCTGAGAGGTGATGGGCTCTCTCCAGATGAGCAATGGTTAAGGGTGCAGAGGGGTCCCTGCCCCAAGCGTTGCACCCTAGTGTCCCACCAGTGGGGCTGTGTGTGCAAAGGTGATGCATGAAAGCGGCTGCAGCTGCAGGACCCGGGGGTGAGACAAGCTGCCATGGAGGCAAGCCACGAGGGAAAGCAGGAGGAGGTGCAAAAGGCCTGTCTGTCCCAAGAGAGAGTGCAGGTTGCTATGATTGGAGCCGACATTCAGGTTCATCATTGCCTGTGAATTGTTTGGGGTGAACCCATCCACCCCAGGCCCCGCTGGGTGCAGGGTGGGAGGAGCATCTCTGATTCAATGGCTTTGGTGCCAAAATATCATCGCTGCCGTGCCACACACTCCTCCTCCTGCCCTGCCAGCACCTGCTGCAGTGGGTGTTGGATGGAAGTGCTGGGTCCAGCGCAGGGTGGATGTAAATGCAGCGTGCCCACTGCTGCAGGCCAAGGTCTGCTCCCTGTGTTCATGAAGGAGAGGAGAGTGTGGGAGAGGCTGGAGGAGCAGTCAGGTGGGTGGCCAGATCCCAGCAGCACCAACGTGCCACAGGGGCAGGAAAGCCACACAGGAGTGCCTGTTTCTCTCTCCACTTCTTGCATTTTGCCACAGTCTATATTTGGAGATAACTAATAAAATGTTAAAAATAAAATTTTCTTCGAAAGACAGCTTTAAGCTATATAAAGAAATCTTTACATTGATACTAGACTATGTTCTCTCTCCTTTGTATGTCAATTGCCAAAAAAACCTCAATATGAAACTGCAATCCATATAGCAACATGTTCACAGAGTTCATATGGCTCTTAGTACCGAGGCATGTCCAAAAACTCAGGACCAGCTTCCCCTACCTTCAAACTGGAAGAGAAATTCATTCTGGGAAGAAATCTCCATTTCAAGTTAAAACCTTTCACAGCCTACCCTGTGTCTGATTCCCTGAAGCCATAGAATGTATGTGCACCAGCACAGCAACAAGCACTCCTCTGACATGAAACCACTAAGTACCAACAAAATTCCTGTCTATGGATATCAGAAATGTAATGATATTCCAAAACAAACCATGCTTCTCGTCTTGGGACCATACATCGAGGGTATGGTCCCAAAGGCACTGAGATTTCACTAACATCAGCTTTTAATCTAAATGCAACTTTGTCAGTGTGTAAGAACAACTGCAGCGGGTCAGTGCAGAGGTCCCTCCACACCATCATCCAGTCTCCACAGTAACCAGAAGCAGATGCTGAGGGCAAGACTGAAAAATCCAGATAATCAGCCAGCCCTGGATCCTCTGGGACAGTCTTCCTGCTTCCAGCAGACAGTGGGTAAGATTTTCTGAGCCATAGATTACATCTGGTCTGTTGTGTTTTATGGCCATGTACAGAACTTTCCTGCATGCGCTTCTCTGAATCGCTGCTTAAGGCAGTATCAGGTGGTCTCTGGAAGACCCTGTGGCACTGGAATCCTTGGTTTAAATGTGGGCATGTAAGAAAATTTTTTTTTTTTTGGGTTTTTTTTGTTCTTTTTAACTTGATGCCTGTGAAAATTTGACCAAAGAGTTTTAAAAGTGATTGATCCCCTCCCGTTCACTTTCTTCATGTGGTTCACCAGAGGATTGTATTGCATCATATGATTCCCTGTCATCACATTTCGAGCCCAGACCATGTCAGTTCCTCCTCACAGAGATGTCATTTCATGCTCCCAATGCTAGTACCCCTGACTCCACACAGACATGATACAAACTCCTTTGTGGAGCAGAAGGCTTGATGCATATTCATTGTGAAGATAAATCCTTACACCCCATTCCCTGCCATACACCCATTCCCTGCTTACACCCAGACCCACCTAGCCACACTACCAAGCACTGCAGGATAAGCAGGGATGTGCCCATGGTTGGGACTAATCAAAGTAATTAAGGCATTTGCATGATTAGCACGTATTTTACTAGCCATGTTTTTTCTCTTTTGTGTGGAGCACTTAAGGAGGGACTGCTCAAACCCAGAGGAAAGAGCTGGGTTAGAACAGTTACTGTGAAAAATAGAGCAGACTGCTATGCCCAGAGGTTCAGAGCAGTATCACAGCATAACGGTGGCTGGTGTTTTGAGTGGGCTTGTGATTACTGAGAAGTGACCCAGACATAATAATATACTATTGAGCTACATAGGCATAAACAAATGAAGTATTTTTAAAAGTTTTTGAAATGAAGGTTTACAGTACCGTGTTCTTAGAGGCACTTCATTCGAGCATCCAACACTTGTCCTTTTATTAATATATACTATTAGTATTAACAAACATTAAGCTTTATAAGAGTGAATTTTTAAAAGGAAAGGAGACTATTAGACAATTTTCTCCATCTCTGTGCTTTTTTTTTGGTTCATAAATAGAGAAGCTCCTTTAACCAATCATGAAAGCTGCGAGATGTGCACTTTTCAACAAGTCCCAGTGCTATTTCAGCCCCTGTTATGCAAGGCTGGGGGAAGACATCGATGAACAAGGGAGGTGGAAGAGGGCTGATTGCAGAGCCTGTCTGGTCTGGGGGCTGCAGACCCACTGTCCCACTGTGTGACACAGGAGGACATGGTTGGTGCTAACGGAGGAGGATGGGGGCAGCTGCCTTGCAACTTCCACACACGCCCCTTTCTTTCCCTTCCCACTTCCATCTACATCTTTGCTGAGTGAGCTAATACTTCTGGAGTCGTAAGCAGCCAGAAACCTAAGACTTTCTGAGCCAGAGGATGCTGACTTGCAGAGCAGGCTGCTGTGAGGAAGAGGCCAGCCTAATGCTGAAGGCTGGAGGGAACAACAGGCAGTTCTCAAAGTGTATCGGGGGAGAGGTGTGCTTGGACATCTCTTTGCTGTCCTTGTTGGCATTAATGCTGTGCTTAGGAGAACTAACCACTGACCTAAGCAACCTACTTGGCACAAATGCCAGTTCATATGTTCTGACATTTGCCCTTAAATATAAATAAAGATTGAAGCAACCTGAAAGCGTTGGTTGAAACAACAGAGAGTGTTCTCTCCTCTCCACATCATAGCCACTTTCCCGTTCTAAGCTTGTTACAGGTGTCAGAGTGAAAGAGGTCGCTCAGAAAGGATGAGAAAAAATCATTTTGGATGCCTGTGAGAAGCTTCTTCCAGCACAAGCAACACATAAGTGCTTGTAACAAAACTGAACATGAGAGTGGTGGTGGGAGAGAGGGTGGGAGGAGATCCTGTTGAGGCAGGCACTGATGTTTTGACAGTAAATGAGAGATGATGCCTGGGAAAGGAATGGAATAGCACTCTAAGAGAGGAGGGAAACTGATGTTGGGGTGGATAGACAGACCTGGCATGTTCAAAACGGAGAGCCAGGAAAACAAACTTCATAGCGGGATCTGAGCAATAACCTTGAATAACCGAGACATTTGAAAATCTGGGTAACAGGTTTAGGAGGGAGAATAGACAGACAGAAATGTGAAGAAGCTTCACTGAAAGAATCTGTAAAGAGGTGGACATTTGTCTGGATGTGAGCACTTGAAGAGACATTCAACCTGAGGATAATGCCCAGACCGCAGGTGCAAGGATGAGGGTGTTTGCCCAGTATCCAGGGTAGATACAGCTTAGGAGAAAAACCAAGACCTCTTCTTTTAGGCATTCTGAAGTTGTGTTGATGTCTGGAGGAGACATACTACTGCTATTAGAGCAAGGAGGTTTGAAGCAGAAATGCAGATTTGTACGTGTCAGCCAAGGAAAAAAGTTCCCAAGGCCATATTCAGATAGGAGGAGATATCACTCAGTACTGGCCCCTGGAGTCACTAGATCTCCACCAGCCATGCAGGTAAAGGGCCACCTTCAAAACCAGACTCACCCTGGCAAAGAGCAACGAGATGCGCTGGACCCTGAGTACCCAAGTGCACCATGCAGAGCGAGGCAGTGTGCATCAGTCACACATCAGGAGCAAGGACACAGTCATTTCTGTTTCCAGGGCCCCACCTCTAAATAGCACAGACATAGCTTGTGACTCTGGGGAGAGAAAAATTCAAGGAGACAAATTCTGGCATTAAATAAACATCAGCAGAAAGGAAGTTCCTTTTCCAAAGAAATGAAGGCTCTCTTCCACCTTTATAGAGAGCAAAGGGGAATGGGAGTTGGGTTAGTACAGCAAACTCAGAAGATGCTGATGTGAGGAAAATCCTACAGCAGAATCAGAGAGGGTCAAAATGCTGAGGACTTGCAAAAAAATACATCTTTTCACATCGCATTGAGATGACAGATGCATTTCTCTCCAGCCTAGGCTCTGTCCGCATTTTTGATTCACAAAATGTGATACAAATTGTGGATGTATTATTTCTTAGGGTTGCAGGAAAGCACTAGTCCTCATGTACCACAACTGAGAAAAGGGTGCATTTTTAGCCACCTTCCAACCACAATCCCAAGTGCTGTCTCACTACTAATGAAACTTTGGAACACCGATTTACCAATAACTGACTTATTGGGACTTACTGGGCTGGTTTGGTCCTAACCATGCATGCATAATTAATTGTTCTCCAGTAGTACCTGCAAGGCAAGACAATGCCCTACCCTCCTCAGTCTATATGTAAGCTCCACACAGATGTGGTCTTTTCTCCAAAGACAGGTGAGGGAGCACAGGAGATTCAATGAATGAACCTCACTAATCTCATTCAGATAGCTGCACAGAGAAAGGGTGTGGGAAGGGGGTGTAAGAAGGGTAAAACAGTCCAGAGAAAGACAGGAACCCCTTTACAGGTGAGACTTTCTCCCCTTCTGTCTTCCAAATTCAGATGGTGCAAGATGCAGCCAGCTGAACCCAACAGATGTGTCTGCAAAGGCAAAGCAGCGATACGGCCCTGGACTGATGGCTGGTTTTACACTGGAATGCTCAGTGGCACATCTGGTACTTGTAACAGGAACCACCTGCCTTCAAGCCTGCTGAAGAATGATTGCTTTGCTCTGTCTTAGCTGTTCTCTTGTATACAAACATTCAAGTGGTTTCCTAGAAGGTGAAGCTGCCTTCCTCCCTTCCTTGTAGCTGCAAGACTATTGTTTCAAAGAAGCCAGATAAAATGTATTAAAGCAAAGAGAATAAGTGCATCTGGAGCACAAACTTCTTCTGTCACAGCTTCGGTGGCTTATTTGTGTGCTGGCATGCATGGCCCCCAGCCCCTTGAGTTGTCATTTCCACACCAGCCACAGACTGATGGGCAAATCCCAGAGAGCTGTGGTGTGTTCCTCTTCCCAGAGCCGTCAAGCTGAAAAACCTCAAATCTCTAGTGTGGCAGGCACGAGTCACTCAGAGCAATGGCTTAAACCTTTCAGTCCCACTTGTGAAAAGCCAAATGCAGTATACCCTATTCCTAGAAAAGCTCCTCAGAAAAACAGAGTAGCATAGCACCCAATAGTGAGCCTAGCAAGCAGAAATTCTTAAACCTCACCCCAAAACCTGGGTTGCAAAAGTTATCCTTCTTGCCTTGCCAAGAGATAAGGAGAAAATACTGCTTGAGATAACAAGGAGTACTGTAAGCATAACTGCAGATGTACTAAGGCAGAATTAATGGAGTGAGGGTGACAGGAAAGTGGGCAATGCCCCAGTAGAGATAGGAGGTCTGAGCTAGTAACCAGCTGGGCAGAGCTCCTCGCCAGCTCCGATGCTGCCTGTTCCCCACAAGAGATCTCCCAGTGATTCAGGTCTTCAGCTGATGGTCCTCATCATTTTTGCCCTCGAGTCCCACTTCTTTCCACAATGCCCATTCAAAACTGAGCGTTAGAAGTTTCAAACACAAAGAAAGTAAAACTGTTTATTTTTACAAAGTGCTTTCTGAACACCTGATGCAATTCCTTCACGCTTGGCATGTTGACTCTCAGCTACAGCTTGTTGAAGTGCATTTGATTGCTGAAACAGAGTTATTGAACAGAGTAATACAAGCAGTTGGCTCAAGTTAACTCCTCCCCTAGTCTGTGCTTTCTGCTGATGAGAGGAGGGGTGGCATTAGTTCCTCCAAGATATCTCAGGTTTCCTTTTATTTCCCAGTCCCCGCACAATCCTCTGAATGATCTCTGTGCCTTGCAGCTCTACCAGATGCAGTGTTGCGTATCCAGTTTGTCACTGGGATGTTTGCTCCCTTTCCCAGCAGCTTATTCACTGACACATTTATAAAATGTCATACCTCCTCTCATGATGCTTCTCCCTCAGTTATTTGCTATCCCTCATCTTTACTGATGGTTTAAAGCCTGTTTACATTTCCCACATACTGAACAATTTCCTAGGGATTGCAGCTTTCTTTAAGCAATGATAGGAAAAATCTTATTAATCATGTCAGCGGCAATCAAAATTCTGGTCAGGGTAAAGTGAAATGTAATTACTCATTTTCATCAGGCAAGCTTCTGCCTTGCACCTGAGTATATTAACCAGCCAGCATATCTGATCTGGGGATGGAAACAAAATGCCACCAGATGTCGAAGAGGAGAAAGAGAAAATGTCCCCAGCTGGCCCACAACTTTCTAAAAAGCTTCCCTGTCTCCACTCAGCCTTTCAGAACTAATTTAACAGATGCTGTCTCAAAGGCCAGGGTGAGATACAGGCTACTTGTGAAGCAGGACAAATATATTTAACAACAAAACACCTTTTTTTCTGGCCTCAGAAGTGTCTGGCAGTGCCATGCTGTTTGCCAGGCAAGGTAAAGCCCATTAGTGCAGGCAGAGCAGAGGGGCAGGATCTCAACCTGTGATACCACAGGGCACTTTGAAAACCATATGTCCGACCCTGCATTTAGCATTGTCCTTATCTGTTGTGGTTTGGGAATTAAAAAGACCTATGAGACAAAGAAGTCAGGGTATAAAGCTGGCCATTAAGTATTTTACCTCAGGTACATGGTTAGCCTTTTTATTTTTATTTTTCCTTCTTTTTAAAAAGATCTAAATCTGGCCTCTGATAAATATTCATATTTTCTTCAATATCAGAAGTGTTCCTGAGGCTCAAACTATGCCTCTTATTAACTGAAGCTGTTAGCCTTAATGTGGTTCATAACCATAACTAGGCTAATGGAGCATGTAGCTAAAATTATTATTGCTCTCTCTTGGAACTCAAAAAGGCCATTTTGGAAGTTTAAATGGCTTTGGATTTATCAGGAAAGGCTTTTCAGTGCTTTTTTACTTGCCAGGGTAACTGCAGGAGCTGGCTGCAGAAAGAGGACTTAGACCACCTGTGCAAAGGATTCTTGCTGTGACAATCCAGACCACTGAAAGAGAGCAAACACAATTGACTGCTAATAGTCTTTAAGATGACTGGCACACTTTTATGAACTTAAAGGAAAATATCAGAATATTTTAAAAAATCAGCCAGAACACAAGGACTCCCTAGCAAGACAGAGGCTCTCTTGGAGGCTCAGATGTTCAGCCATGCAGCTGCTACCTCATCTGAATGACAGTGAGGATATTTGGGTTTCCTTATTTTGTTTTCTTAGTGCTATTATGCATTGCTGACCCAGTGAAATCTGCTTATCTGAGGCCTGTGGTTATCGCAGATTTACAGACTGATTTTCTTCGTTAGAAATGGAAGCTATCAACTGGTCAAACAATACCAGAGATAAAGAGTGCGTATGATCAAAAAATTAAGAACAGAAAAAAGGCAATAGCAAAAGCCTTCCTACCTGATGTTATCAAAACCCTGAGTGCTAAGATTTTGCTTAGTAGCACAATGGACTAATTACATATGGCTTTGGTAGTAGCTACATTATTCACATTATTTGGCACAGACTAAGAATTCAAAAATACTGCTAAATGAATTTCCTTCCCAAGATGAAATGACCAGGTGATAAAGAGAATTACCAGAGCTATGAAAAACAGGGGAGCAGAAAAATCAAACACATGTAAGTATTTGTCTGCAACCTTAATTTAAGTACAAAACCAAAGAGCCATGGCAGCAGACACACGAAGCATTGCACAGGTCTCATGGGCATCTATTTAACAGCAGGAGATCAGTGCCTGGTTGGGAAGGCTTCCTCAGTTCAGTGCATCACACAATGCCAGGGCTGGCACTGGTGCTGGTGTTTAGGAGAGATGATGGGGAGAGGAGCTGACAGTAGCTAGGGGAACTTGTGCTTGTTTTAAGCTGCACCCTTCCCTACCTTCTCTAGTGCTGCTGCCCATGGCAAGCCAAGCAAAGGAGATCACTTTCATCCCCCAGGATACTTAAAAAATGTCTCGGGCTCCAGTCACCACAGACAACCGAGTTTCGCTTTGTCTGGGAACAATACAAAATTCACATGCAAAGCACAAGGAGGACACAAAGGGCCCTGTCAGCCCCTATGCACTTGCAACAGAGTTCCCCTCTGAGCCCATGTAAGCACCATATGCACTGCTGGGCTTGAGAAACCCTGGGGATAGCTGTGGCTGGGTAAGAACTGCAGGGCCAGAAGATAATGCAAGAGAGAGTGAGACAAGTTAACCTTTTGGAGAAATATAGGTGTTTAAACAACATGATTTAAAAGGTAAATACTTAAGAAAGAGAAGGTATCTGAAATGTGCCCCCAGTACCTGAGTACGTGTTGTACTCACTTGACAACAGCAGAACTGAAAAACAAACATAGCTACCCTGAGCTTCTGAAGTGTTCGCCGTCAGGTTTAGATTTGTGGAGACACTGCAAAAGGTCTGGAGAAAGCTGTGGGACAGCCTCTCCCTACCGAAAGCACGCCTTGTTCTTAACATCCCGTAACTCATGGAATGCAAGGTTAGAAGTAGTAGTTTATTTACTACTGCAGAGACATTATTTCAGACTTCTCCATGGGTCTGTCTTGAAGAACTACACAATACAGACTCCAAGTCTGTGATTTAATTTTTGAGTGTATTAAGAGCAGGACCAGACTGTGGCACATGCAAGCAGGCAGGAAGCCTCTAAGGAATGGTTGGGTTAAGACCCAATTCAGCCTAGAAACAAGCAAATTGTTTCTAATTGCTCACATTTCATGAGTCCAGGGATCTTGGGGAGATGTTGTCTACAGGACAGGATGGTTGTTCTCCAGTTTGGTTGCTGATCTCGTTTTTATCCCAAGTCTCTGGGTGAGTATGACATGTTCAAACTGGAAGCCTCAACAGCACATGTATTTCTCAAGTGTTTCAACTTTCCAGAGGAGTTACATATATATTGTCTTTCACCTTGTCTCTACATGGCTTCTCACCTTAGTTCTCATGGGCAAGCAGTTGAAAGTGTGATACCCAGGAGTCAATGGCTCCACTGCCTCCCACAGCTTGTCCTGCACCTACATGGTACAGCCAAGCCCTAACTCTCCAGGCTAGCAGATGAGATGGAAATCCCAGGGATGGTGGGGTCTGCTACCCAAAGACCAGATGTGATCAGAGACTAACTATGAAATGCAGGGTGGTGGTCCTGAGAGACTGGAGGTGGACTGCAGGAAGAGATCAGTTGTGTAAATGAGAGACCACTAGAAAAGTAGAAGACCCTTTGGATGAAAAACTCTGCCCTCCTTGAGGCCTACAGTGAACAAAACCCAGAGCTGTAGAGCCCAGTGTGTAGATCTGGAGTAGACAGTTGCAACAGTTTGGGAGCTTTGCGGGTTAGGGGGGCCAGCAGTCCACAGACTGAAGACAGGCTCAGATGCTGCTGCCTCCTAAGAGATCTGTTTGTTGTTACAGAAAAGGCTCTAAATTCCTGGGACTCATGAGGGTAGTGATGGCTTCCTATGAGCAGACTTTACCCAGCCATGTGAAAATGATGCATAGTCTCCTTGTTTTCAACACGGTTACCAAATTTTCTAAGGGGGACAGAGGTCAAAAAGAGCACTTCAGGAATCACAGTATCACAAGAAACTCATACAAATCAATGGAGACTCATTTCAGAAGGTATGAGAGCCCTGAGAACCATCCCCACCTTCACTTATAGCTTATCAAGGTCTGAATAAGATTTTCTTGCTGCAAGAAGATTCACAAAGGATTTTCTGAGCCAGCTGAAGGATCACAGCTGAAGGTATCTTTGGGCAACTGAAAGCCAAATTGTTTGTGTTTCTGGGCTTCAGAACTTGGAAGAAGTCTTTGAAATAGTAAAAGATGTGAAAAATATGGAAAAGGGATGGACACAAGGTCTCTGTAGTTTCAAAACGATTTGTAATTTTTGCATTACCGGCAGGGCACAGGTCCTCCCTGTCTTTCAAAGATAAGCCATGCTCAAAGCCACAGAAAGCACACACTGAGTTTTGCCACTGAGGTCCTGGAGGATGGAATGTCCAGTCATGGTGGATCAGAAGGCATCAAAACTGCTGGCTCCATCTATGGTGTTTGCCTGCTACGGGACAAAACCAAGCATAAACTCTGAGGTCCTTGATGATGCGACTCCTGTCCTCCACAAGCCAGTAACATGACTAGACAGTTATTACCTTATTGCTGGCTGCAGCATTTAAGATTTAACCTACTTTAAATTCATCTTAGTCCTGGGATTCTCTGGACACATAAACCTTCACCAGCTCCATGTGAGACACTGCTCTCTATGCTACACTTGGAATAATTTTCTGTAGCATCTCCCACCTAAATCCTACCTCTGTGATGTAGAACATGGGGAGTGAGCATGGGGCCAACCTGCAAAACTGACTCATGGTAACCATGTCTTTCTGGACACATATGCCATTTACTTCACATGAATTTGCAAGCTTTGCCAACAGAATTTCCCACCCTGTGAGGTCAGTGCAGCTGCAGCAGGTCACAGTACCTCAGCCCCCCAAACCCCTTCACTCTAGCTAGTGCTGTCAGCACCACAAGATTTACACTTTGCTAGGGACTTGCTGTGTTTACACTTTCCAAGTGGCTTATGAGTTTCTGGTAGGTTACCAAGAACCTTAGGTGTAGGACAGATTGGAGAGCTAAAGGTCACCATCAGTGGAGAGCACTTCAAAGTCAACCCATGTTGACCAATGCTTTCTTTCTGAGAGTGATACACTAGCCTTTGGTGTGGGTCTAATGTAAAGTGCTGGACTGCCAACCTTATAAACTCAGAATTCTGAAACTCCTAAACTACTTCTTCAACATAGTTTGCTTTTTAAGCTCAAACAGCTCAACAAGGTAAAGATTTTGAATCTTGTATCATAGTTTTATTGCTAAAAAGAAAAAAATCTCCAAAATTGCATCGTTTTCTCAGCTGTACAATTCTCAGATGATATTGATGAAACTTGCTAAATTATTCAGTATGAGCTAAAGACCAAAAAAAAAATTCCAAGGAAAGGTATGGATTTCCTTGCTCTTTTTAAAATTTCTGCTATGACCGGAGAATGAAAATCCATAATCCTAAAATGATTTCTAGTTGATCTATCCAGAGATTACAGTGGCAGAATTCCCTGAGGTGGAGGATATTATTTCCAAGATTATATTGAGAAAACACAAGGCTGAGACTAGACCTACAGATGAGGAGAATACAGCCATGCTAAAATGAGAGCCTGGAGACTTTGCAGTGCCTTTTCCTTCAATGTGAGTCACAACGAGCAAATCTCTGACAGCGCTTGCTTTGAAGTACTGTTTTACTAAAACAAAAATGAAAATCTATGTCTCTTTCTATGATAAATTATTCAACTCCTCCAGAAAAAAGGGTGAAAAAAAAAGAGAAAAGAAGAAAAAACTCAGGAAGCACATAGATGTTTCTCACAAAATACAATAAAAATCTAATAACTTCTGGAATTTCTGTGGAAATAATTTTAAAAGCAGTTTTCAACACTCAGTTCACATGAGTTGAATGTGCACAGAAAGGATAGCAAAGGTGCCCGTGCTGCTGCAGTGCAGTGCAGTGAGCTGCGGCCAGCCATCATGCAGTTGCTGGCCGGGAGAACTGCCCACTTACCTGATTCTCTGCAGGGTTGTTCAGTTCTCACATGCAAGTTTAAGAGTCATTTCTGCAGTTGCAAGGACATTTTTGTATACCTGTTTCTGCAGGTGGACCTCCGGTCTTCGTTTGTCTAATTTACTCCCTCTGAACAGAGTATAGTGTATCTGGGAGAGAGAACTGTGATCTCAAAAATCAAACAGGAGCCTCATGTGTGCTCTGAGAGGGAGAAAAATTCTAAAGTGATATTAAATCCCCTAAATATAAACTCATTTCATTTTCAGCAGTTTATAAACAAGATAGAGACATTTATGTTTTACTTTACTAATATGCATGGCTTGGATGCTTTTCTCCTCGAGTAGAATCTCACAAATAGTCATTTCTAATGATCACTTTAAAGCATGGTATTATAAAGATCCCATGGTACAATGGATTTTAGAGAGTAGTTGATGCTTTTGCCACTATTATGACCACATTTAATTCAAATGTATTTGGAACACAGCAGAAAATATACTGCTTCAAAATTCAACTGCTACTACAGAATAACAAGATAAGAAATTCAGCTTATCTTTCAATTAAAGCAGATCAGGAAGAGCAGTATATCTATGAGCATTAATATGTATGAATCTCAGTAGCATTTCTATAGATGGAAGCTATGTTCTGTTCAGACGGCATTGCTGGATGGGAGTGATTTTGAAGTCAATTGTGGTTGGGTGGTGGTGGGGACACAGTAGGTCCCACATCTTCCACCAGGTATTCTGTGGACCAGCTACCCTGACAAGAAGAATGGGTTTGGTGATGGGCTAAAATTATGCCTATCCAAATGATGCACTTCACCTTCCTCCTGTTTACCCTGCGCAGTCAGTGTCCCTCTGCTTACATCCACCAGGTTGTGAACTCACAAGGGCGGAGGGCTTCTGCCATAGTGCGCAGTACAGTGCTTAGCATCATCGTGTGCCCATGACCTTCAACCTATCCTTTAATTTCCAGCTTAAAAAAGTTACCTTTGCTCAGACCCAAAATTCTTTTAGTGGCTTCAGAAGTTATTTTTTCCAGTTTGCTTGGCCCTGAGTAAAATCCACAAAAACCCTCCACAATGAGATGCATCAGGAGGTATGCCAGGGAGGAGTCTCCCAGGTCTTACCAAAAGCTGGCCTGAACTCTGAAACCCTGGACTGAAAACACGGAAAGAGGCCAAACAATATTTTGTGAAAATATACAAGCCCCCAGGAGACAAGGGCTATAATAGGTTCAGAAACACAGTTTCCCTGAAGAAATGGCAAAAAGGGACCCCATTTTGGAGGGTGGGGTATAAGAGATGACTTCTTGGAGGTCCATTTCACTCACGTCGATGACAGCAAGCTAAATATAGCTTCAGAGATGGCTGCTGTACTCCAGCCCATCAGATTGGCTGTGGAAACCCTGTGTGGCCTCCTTCCATCCTCTCTCAGAGCTGATGTTTACAATGAATAAAATATATAATTAGGCAAGCAGTTGGCAAAAGCTGTGATTTATCATATTAAGCAATTAATCAGCACTGGACTGGTTTGGCTGCAGATCCGAAAAATCTGCATAACGAAACAGTGCCACTTGACATTCAAGATGAACTTTCCTCAGGTCTCATTTCAGCCACCATTCATGGAGAGACAAAATTTCTTGGAGCTACCAAGCCAGGACCTTGGGCTGTCTGTCTCTGCAAGCTGCCACGGCTGCTGCAGGGCTGGGTCAGACGAGAGGGAGAACTTGGGCATGGCCAAGTGATGGGAACAGGAGCAAAGCAGCTTGTTCCTATGCTGTATTTGTAGAGCTCTGCCACCAGCACGGGTTGATGTTTCGGAAGGGCCTGTGGTGGTCCCTGTACACTCACTGGTTCCCTGTTATGGGAGATGTCCCTTGCCAGGATCACTGCATGCAAGTGGGCCTCCTCACCATGCTCCTCAGCACTACACGGTAGCAGGGCAGGGTTGGGGCTGTGCAGGGCAGAGAGGAAGGGAGGGTAGAGCCATGGGCTCCGACAGCCCAGCAGATCGTGGATTAGCTCTGGCTCAGGCACAGGCCCCCCAAACCTGCACAGATGCTCTCTGTCCCTGCACCCCCAGTACACAGCCAGCATGTTTTGATCTACAGAGGCAAGACTGATCCCACCTTAACCTGGGCCTGAAACCATCTTCTAGTTTAGAGAAAGAGAAAAACTCCAGCTAAGATGATGAAGCACCCAAGCCATTACAGTAATGCATTTGTTGTTTGCTTTCTGTTTTACTTCATTAGTGAACACCAACATTTAACTCCGATGGCAACATTTTACCTCTCCCCATGATCGTTTATGATTTCAGAGCAGAGAGAAAGAAATCAGAGCAAAACCACAAAGTTGCATGCTCATCATACACACACTTAGGAGTGCTGCCAACAATTTCTCTTTTAAAAGATCCCAGCTTTGATGTCTAACATCCTCTAGTTAAAAAATGATACACTAGCATAACTTGCTTCTCATTTATGTTGTTTAATTCCAGCCAGTTTAGATAACTGAAGTATTTTGGTTAGTTTTGCTCTCTGCCTCCCCACATTAGCACAACGGTGCTTTGTTTGCAGCCTCCAGTGTTGCAAGCAAAACGGTTAGATAAACTGTTCATGCCTGAAATTGTTAAATGCTTGAAAAGTCTTTTGTACACAAGAGAGCTTGAAAGCCTTTGGAAAAACAAAAGATACTATTATTTTAATCAAAACTAGCTGGTAATGGCAGGATTTTTTAAAAGCTGGTGTTTATTTCCAGGGTCTGATTTGAGACGCTGTAACGTGTCGAATTACAGGAACTGTATCATCCTTTTGGCAAGGGGGTTTCGTGGGAGCACTTTGTATTAGGTTCAACTCCACAATCACTCCTCGCATTCCCTGGTCATTACACCTCAAATGAAACACGGAAGAGCTGGAGGATCTCCTGTGTTTTGCCCGCAGCAGGTACAGGCTGTCAATACTGCTATTGCCCATACCTACGCAGCCAGAAAGGACTATTTTGTGCTGTCAGCAATCTGCACATGAAAACAAGCTCAGTGCAGAATAGGAGCTAATGAGCTGCCTCCTTTGTGCAAATTTATCAGAGATCAACGGACCTGGGTGTATGAAAGGTCTCTGTGTAACTAAAGGCAACAATGGAAAATTTGAGATTGTGTGAAATATCATGAAAGGAATTTTTTTTTTAGCAACAATTCTGCTGTATGGGTTTTTCTCTTACAGCCCTTTCAGGGTTCTGAGGCAAAACAACAAACATCCTGCTGCTTAGCCAACATACAATCTCTATTTTTATCCCCATTTTTACCATTTTTTCCCCCTAAAAACAGAGTGAGATGAAGGCCACTGCAGAGAAACACTCAGAATCTATCATATTTCCCTTCAAGCTCCTTTCCAAAGCTCACCTTTCTGCGATGCTTCCAAAATGTGCCATGCCTAGTCACTGGTACACCCAAAGTAAACTTGCTATTTGTCCTTCCTACTCTTTTTTCCCCTGTTATCACCATTGTTTCCAGGTTAGATTTAATTCTACTGCCCAGCATGCCAGATGTCTGATCAACAGGCTGGTTCTTAGAGCAGAAATGCCATTGGATATGGAAATGCACTGGGAGTTAACTGCCCTGGGACTGCCTAACCCATGTCTTAAGATTATATCTTGAATATTTTGCTTCTCTATTCACCCATACGTTCCTTTCCTTCGGTGCTCAAGAACAAGGAAAGGAGGAACAGATGGTGGGGGGATGCTCCAGGAGTTCTTCTTCACCCAACAAATTTGGTGGCTCAGCAGTGTTCATGGAAGCAAGTAGACCCCAATGTTGTATTCATCCTCACCCTATACCTACCAAGCTATGGGGGGAAGGTGGAGAGATGTCATGACAGGGAGAAACATGTCCTGCTGTAGCTGAAAACTTTGAACTGATTTTGATGCAGCAAATGTTCAAAAGTGCCTTGTTTAAATAAGAAAAAATAAATAATGATTTTGCAATATTTGTATAGCTCTGAGACAGTTCAAAGGCTCTTCTCAAAACAAAGCTAATGCTGTGCTGACGAAAATGCTGATTTATAGCCTAAAAGGTGATGTCATCAAGTCAGACCTCCATGCATGCACTTAGTCCAGGCAATAGGAGCCAAAGCTCAACCTGAGAAGAAACAGTCATGTCTCTATACTACTTGATCATACAAGACTCAAAAATCATCTCTTCTTTGGAAGGATGTGACCTAATTTTGTTCCTTCTGCCTTACAGATCGACTCCTCCTCAGAGCAGGTCTGGAAGCTGTTTGGTGAACACCATTTTTTTGTAACTATGAGAACCCCTTTCTTCCATACGTCTCATCGTAGTAGGCAAATCTGCTGCCTGAGATGTGAGACTAAAGAAAAGCTCCAGGCTGGTGCCACTGGAAGGATGTGCAGTTTACATCACGGATGCTTTGCTGCTGTGGATTTCTGAGCCTGTTTCTGGGGTATAAGATGCACTTTTTCATCTGTCAGAGTTTCCCAAAGGGCAGGAACAAGCCTTCAGGCACCCTGACACCTTGCCTGCATCTAGTCTATATGTATAAAAAAATATATATATACATATATCATCCCCTAAGCAGATGTAGCTCTGCAAGCAAAACCACAGCACGCATCTGGCCAAAGGATGAGGATATGGTCTGCAAAACCATGGTCAAGAGCACACTGCAAGAGCTCTTGTCTCTCAGAGACACCCAGGCAAACACCTACTGCTTGCAAGTCAATTTTGCTTGTGACCATCCCAATTTTGCTGTTAAGGCTGAGATCTTGTGGGTTCAAGTGGTGAACCAGGATGCACCAGTAAATTTCTTTGTTAAACAAGACTTCTTAGCAATTTGTTTAAAACCAGAAAATCAGACGTGTAATGAAGTAGTTAATTAACATTTTAAACATATTGTTACCTCCATCTGGCCTGAGGATTAGCCAATATATGGGGTCTTGCCAGGTTGTTTCCACCAGAATACAATGGATGATAAGTCAAGCATTTCCTTGGTGCAGCAATGTTTGTTTATCGTAGAAAATGTACACAGAGTCTTGTTTCCCTGAACACAGACAGCAAACAAACAAGAGCAGGTTCCTTGCTCAGCAGCCCCAGCCTGCCTTTCCAGGGAGCACTGTGCACAGAAGAAACTCTGTCTCTTGGCTTGCTCCCAGTGGCTGCTTGCTCCTCGGTCTCTTACTACAGCCTCTCAGTGACTCCATAACAAATACATTCCTCTGGAAAGTTGAAGAGTTATTTTTAAACCCCCTCACACATAGCTGTAATCAATCCACCACCCAACCCTGTGTTCGCCAGGGCCTCTGGGGAAACCCTCCACCCACATGGCTTGGCTTCTGCTCAAGCCTCATAGGCATGGCCAGGTGCTGCATTGTAATTACACAGAGGTATGTTAATTGTGGCTGCCACTTGGCCAACATGAATGCCGAGCTGCTGTTCACCTGGGCTTCCAGCAGAGCAAGAGATGAAGGGTGTGCATTGTGGTGACCAGGAACACCTTGCAGCATGAGGTGCAGACGGGACACCGTCCATGACTCCTCCAAGTGCACCTTCAAGGACCGTTTAAGGACAGCTCCAGCTTTCTCACCTGATCTTCTCCCAGAGGATACATCCATCTATTCAGCTCTATTGCACTTGGGCTTTTCCACTGGTGGCTGGTGCTCACTTGCACCCCTCTTTTGCATCAACCTCCAGGGCTATGAAAGCTGGACAGCCTAGATCACAACTCAATAGATCCAGAAAAGCACTTACATGGTTTTATTCCTGGGTCACGCTTAGCAGATGTAATGATGAGAGTCAACTGGAGCCTTTTCTTTTCTGTTTTCACTGTGTAACAGTCATAACAAATTAATACCTTGAAACAAATTTGTAATTGAGATCCCTGAAGGTCTCCAAGAAGATGGAGCATTCAAGACTATAACGAAGATTTTGGTTCCAGGACAAGTCAGTAAGGAAACACCAAGAGACTGCTGTAGTCCTGCCTGGGAAAGACGAAGGTCTCTCTCACAGTGGGAGAGGGAGGTGTGCAGGGGCTGAAGCATATCTGCAGCAGCATCCCAAAGGAAAGAATTAAAGGCACTGTCCTTTCCACTCACTACAACTTTAATATCTGAATGTAAACATTTGTGGAAAGAGATCTGTCAGCATGAAAGGAGGAGCTGTGGCCCTTCAGGGTCTGGCTGGGGCTACAAAAGAGAATTCAGGCCAGAACGGGCAACACCAAAGCTGCTGAAGTTGCTCATCCATAGTTCATTAATCAGGAGTCCAAAACTATTTTAAGCTGTTTTTCAGAAGGAAATCCTTGTGTCTTCAGCAGAAAGGCTTAAAAAAAATGGCTAAATCATTAAACTAGGGTTTTTACACTGGTGCCTCACCTCACCAGCCTCAGGTTGGTGCTTTAGAAACAGAGACTGAGCAGGAGCTGCAGCTCTCTGTGAGGAACATCTGTCAATTAAAGACCAACTGTGAGGAAATGCAATCCCAGACAGATTATCTGCAAGGAAAATTAAAGAATATTAACTTTAGTATTGACATTTTATTGTGCAGCATTCCTCGAGATGTGACTCTTATCCTGGCCCAGCAATTTAAAGAGATTTTTTTGTTGGGTGATTCAACCACCAAACCCACTTGGGTTCTAATGCCTCCCTTGCAGAGTATGCTTTTAAACATTCAGTCTTTGGTTTCTCACCAAGATTTACACCAGAAACAGAATAAGGAAAACACAAAGTGTTATTTCTCCATAGCTCCTGCATCTTCCTTTGGTGGAGCAGACAGTCAAGCCCTGTTCTTCTAGCCATGCAGGTGACAAGAGCAAGGTGAGGATGAGGAGCAGTCAGATGCAACACTGAATATCAGCAGTGCAAGGTCCAGGAGTGCAGGTGGGATCGGAAGTGGCTGATTCAGCCCAGCCTCCTGCAGCACTGCTTCAGGCACAGGCAGGGCAGCAGCACTGAGATCTTTGCCCATCCACCTCAGTGTCTGGGAGGACATTCACAGGAGTGGGTCACAAGTAGCTATTTGGCAAAGCTGCAAGCAACTGATTTGCAGGTGACTCGGTGTGAATAGTCTTGGAGAGCCAACAGGCCATCCCTACAGCTTCAGCTCATAACAGTGACAAAAAGAAAATTCATTTTTTAAATGAAACCCCACCCCTTTAGAATATGGATCACTGCTTGGATCCCCCTAGATCTCCATTTCTCACTGCTGATGCTTAGAAAATAATAAGTAAAACACAGAAGGCTGTTGACAGTCTTCCTTTGCCATTTTAGGAGTCATACCTCCTTTCTCTTCTCCAGCAGCTATTTTTTTGAATGTATTGAATCCTTTTACAGTTCTGAAGTTGTTTCAGTACAGATGCTTTGCCTCCTGCCACTGTAAGCCCATCACACGGCTCTGTGACCGCAGCCACCACAAGGAAAGGAACCTCGGCAACATCTCAGTGGAGGAGCATTTGGAATCTTGGAAGGAGAAGCAGTGCCTTCAACAGAGCAGCCTTTCCCACTGCCATTGGCAGATGGAGGTGGAATAGGCTTTCTTAGTCTCTTTTTAGAGAACAGATGAGATGGCAGTAGCAATCCACAGACCAGACCCCAAGTGTCTCACACAGTTTTTGCCCTAGCTCCCTTCAGGCAAATTCCTCCTGAAGGAAGATTCTGGTCACCCTTGTTCTGGTGCCCTACTGAGGCCTGTTTGCTGTCCTTCCTGACATCTGGCTCATTTCCCATACTGGTCCAGTCACTCCTCCAAGTCATCTTAGCCCAGCAACAGCCCATTTTCCAAAGCATCTTTATGGCAGCTGTGGGGACGGCACTTCATCCCTGCCAACACCCTGCCCTGGGACATCAGCTCCTACCCCATCTGAAAGGCATCTCACTCTTCTGTTGTACAGAAGCCTTGAAAACAAAGACCAGAGAAGGAACTGTGACAACATGGCACAGGCAAGACTGCATACAAAGAAAAGCAACTTTTTTCTTCTCCTTTTCAATCAAAGTTGGAGTTACTGTTGACAGTAACAGGACACATTTCAGACAGGAATGGTATTTGTTAAAACTTACTAACACCTCCCTGGTATGTCCTTTGGTACATACTAAATGCCTTGTCCTTATTGCAGCCTCACTCTACTCTTGTTGTTTGCTGCATCTGCAGGATAATTCTCTGCTGGTTGAGTAAAACATCTTTGTCAGCTACAAATCTGCAAAATTTTAGTCTCTTGAAATAGCTTCTTGTATTCTGAGACAAGGTGAACAGAAGCTTCTTTACATATTTATAGTATACAGAGTTTATTATTTTATATACATTTATTATATTTTATTCAATCTATATTAAAAAGTTACATTTGTTTTATACTTTTCTTTTTTTTTTTTTACTGCTCCTTTTTGTAAAAGAAAAGCTTAACAGTCATCTCGGGCTTATTGCTACCTGTCACTTATTCTCATCCTTTTCAAGAAGGGCTGAGCAGACTTGAACATCGCCAGTGAGCTGCAGCACGCTTCCAGGTGAGTGCACACATTCTTCCTCTGCTTCTTCTCCTGCAAACACGTTGCTTGCCTTTAGAATTGTTGCTGCAGCAGAAAAGCAAAGCCCACCCCAGGCCATGGATTTCACCTCCCCATCAGCCCTCTCCCCAGCAACACCTATCATTTGGACTCTAGAAATGGATGTAAGTATTTCACATTTATTTCCTAAATAGGGCAAGCAGGGATTGCCCGTCCTTTCTTCAACTTAGCAGTAAGCCACTTTAGTACATTTACTGACAGCTAAAAATAGACCGCCCATGCCTCGGCTTCCTCTACTGAGTCACCAGCAGTTTTCTGACCAGTCCCCAGTTGTAGAGCAGATGGTTGGGCTCCAGTTCAGAAGGTGCAGGGTAGTTTAACGCCAAGCATTGGCACGCTCGCGGATCTTGTCCATCTCCTTACAAGGGTGCACTCTTTGGAAAATGATGGGTGATAGGCTTACTAACAGGGACACTGAGCATCAGGGGCACATTGACGTGGGCTTTGCATTACCTGCAGGGCAGGTAAAAGCAGCTCTTCTGGCTCTCAGGGTCTCTTCACTGAAGCAGACCCTAAAGTGCACGAAAGTCTGCACAGCACCAAGGAAGGGAAGGGTTTCTCAAGTGGCAGAGAGGGCATATCCTGGGCTCAGCTCAGGCACTCCTGCAGGAGCACAGCCAGCTTTTGCACAAGGCAGTTATAAGCAAACACAGCCAGAGCCCTCTGAAGAGCTAAGCAAATGGAGAGACCAACAGTACTCTGCAGGGCTTTGTCTTACTTTGTCCTGATGTTGCCGAGACAAGAAGACAAACCAGAACTGTGGCTACAACCCCCTGCTTGAGTGGCTGGCTTTCCTGCCTCCAGCAGCGCTACCCACGGGAAGGATGCCTCCAGGGATGGGCACTGTGGGAATAACTCAGTGCCTCGGGCAAATCTCTAACCCGGCACCCCCTCAGCCACACTTAGCCAGGATGATGTGGTGACATGGTTGGGTTTGGCAAAATAAGGTGCCAGTGCTGCTCAGCAACCCCTCTGAAGCTGATGCTGCATGGCACAGCCCTGCTCCAGCAACGGGGATTTCCACAGCCCAGATAAAGCCCAGGGGAGGCCCAAAGCTGCACATTGCTTGCTTTCTAACAGCTCACAAACCAAAATGCCATCCTCTCTGGGTTGAGTGCTGCTCCACAGGCTGCCTCAGCTGGGATCTGTTCTGGGGAGGCCTGGGGTGTCCTGGACCAGCAGCATGCTGCCCATCAGAGCAAGACATCAGTCTTGCTCATATAGCATGTCTAGCCACCCCCTTTTAAACAAAAGCTAATTAAATTTTCCTGATGAGACAGCGTGGTTTATTGGTTGGAACAGGAGGCAAGATTTCTGGCTTAATTTTCAGGATCATCCAAAATGAGTCATTTTCCCAGCTTTCTCTCAGCTTGAGAACAATTATTTATGTATTTGTTTATTTAAAGTCTGTGCAGATTTTTGTTGGTGGGTTTGTTTTTGGGTTTTGGTTGGGTTTTTTTTAACTGAAAAAGTATAATTTCACTGAAAAAAAAAAAAACAAATAAAAATCCCATTTTAAAAATTCCCAGTTTGTTTTCACTTTGACAGCAAGAAGTTGGGTGTGGGTTTGTCAAAAAAAATTATTTATAGTGGGTAACTTTGTTGCTAGCTGTTTCTGCTCGGCTGTCCAATAAAGGAGTTAGCCATAGGCTGCTATTTTTCCGATTTAGGAAAGGTCTAAGTTCAGAAAACAGAAACCTGGGGTGGCATATGCTGCAGCTTTGCTGGGTTTGATACAGGTGTCTCTGAACCCAGCACTCACAGACCAACATCTCTGTGCACAGGCAGGCGGTAAGGCAGCGAGGCGCCTGGCATGGGGATGCTTTCCAGGGCAGGCATCAGGACAGCACTCAGGAGAAGCGGACAGAATTAAAAGTTACCTAGGACCTTTTGTTTCTTTATGAGGTTTTTAGGCAGCCAACACCCTGTTGAATTGCCAGCCAAGTGACCCAGAAGTCTAGCATCCCAATGGCCAACCCAGAAGTGGTTTTCTACTGGGACCACCAAAAGCAGAGAAAGAGGAGGTGCAGCAGGGGCTTCATCCTGGGTCTGTAGCTCTGATGGAGGAAAGCTTCACAGCCAGGGTTGCAAAAGCACAGCCCTCATGGTTGGCAGCCATTGGAAATCAGTTGTGTAGCAATTGCCTTTCAAGGCAAAGGTTTCAGTGTTGCACTGAGGTGTAGGAAAGCAGTGCTGTGTTACTGAAACCAGTGGCTGGCCTGTTCAAGCTGTGGTGATGGCCCTGCTGGCCTGGCATTGGGAGGGCATGGTGGTAGGAAGATGCCAGCCACAGACTGCATTTGGGGGCCAGAACAGTGCACCCTGTGCCCTGCACAACATGCACCTGCAGGAGTGGCAGGAGGGTCCTGCACTGAATCCTGAGGCTGCAGGGCTGTGGGGGATCTCCCAGGAGTCCTCCTCCCAACCCAGCCCCTCCAGGGGATAAAACAACCCTCAGGGTCACTGGCATGGAAGAAGGGAGGAAACCCACTGCATGAACCCAAGGTGGTACCCGGAAGACTTTTCTCCAGAGGCTGGAGCAGGAGGATCAGACCCACAGCCTTGCTCCAGCCTGCGCAATAAATCTGATCCGCCAGACACGTGTTTTGAATTTGCCACCACCTGCAGCCTGGCAGAGAGAAGCAGATGTTGAGAATACACAGGATTTCAGAAGGAAATCTGATTTCCCTCAAGTTTACTGCTTCCCCTGCCTGGCTTTGCTTGTCTTTTCATCAGCCAGCAGCTACCATATGCACAGTACACTCCCCTCCTTTCCTAGCTGCACTGGCAACAGTCGTAGTAGGAGGTTCAAATAATTGTTTTTACAAGAGCAGCTTTCCACAGAGCCTTTTGAAGGTCGCACTGATTATTTCCTCCCGATCAAGCAAAGCACTATGTAATTATTGCAAATGTCACCTGGTGAAAAATAATTTCTAGTCAATCATCTCAGTCTGGAGATAACTGCTGCAGCTCTTTTCTACCACAGGAAGACAAACAGAAGTGATGAGGGGTCTCACATCTCTCCCGTCAAGACTCATATATCCCCCCAAATGCAATAAATTGGTTAAATAACATTCATGAGGGACCAGTCCATAGGCACCCTGTTCAGTGGGATCAAGCAGGAACCTGCTCCTGCTGCGGATGCTCACATGAGGCAGAGCAGGTTGTGACTTTTTAATTCAAAGTGCAAAGAGATCCTGTAGACCTACCACTTCTCAGCCACTGCAGAGCAGGCCACTCAGTGATGAGACACAAATTCAGCTCTGTCACGAGGGTGAGGCACAGGAACACGACTGGCCCTGGCTGGGCAACCCTGGCAGTGCACAACTTCCCTGCATTATTAGCTTCCTAAACCAAAAGCAGGTAGTATACGACATTAATGACATTTATGGTGCTTAACAGGGGGTTTTTTTGCTTCTTTTTCTGTAGAACTCTGTTTCTATTTAATCCTAATTTGTGTATTTTTGATGCTAACCCTTTTGGGCAATATGCTTCGCATTTAGTTAATGCTTGAAGAAGATGTGTGTGCTCTTTTTAAAAGACAAAGCTTAAAAGCAAAGGTGATTCAATTACATCAACTGCAATTAAAGCATTTAATAAACTGGGGGGAACCCAAACATATAACAAAAAACCCAATAATTAAAAAAACCAATCTGGTTTTCTGTTTCAGGCATTGTATCTTAAACATCAATCAAAGTTGGGATATTAAAATAGATATTGTTGAAAATGAGCACTTAACATACCATAATGATGATCAACACTTTGAAGATCCCAACAGGAAAACATCCTGGTTCCAAAAGCAACTGTTTCGATGTGACAGAGACACGGTGCCAGTCTCATAGTTAGCACAAGGCCCAGGAGACTGTACTCCCATGCACATGCAACTGTCAAGCATCTATCAGGGCTGAAATGCATAGCAGAAATACATGAAGCAGATGTACCTACTTACCTGTGTCTTACAGGTTACAGGATCTGTGACCTGGTTTGTTACTGGGACCAACAGATCTGTCACAAACCATGTAATAATAATTAAAAAAATCATTAAGGAAGTTCTCTGATATTTTCTAGCCTGCAAAGATAAATCAGTGGAGCAAGGTTTCAGCATAAAGCTAAATCCAGCCTAGCCCAGAAGCTGTCTTCCTCACAAATAGGTACGTACATTGTGTGCTGGGTTCCTGATGGCGTGGAGCTGAAACACAGTAGGAGACGTTGTGATGACTGCAGGCATTCACGGAAAGTGTTTCTCATGTCCTAGTCTACCTTCTGCTTGTTCCTACTCCTCATGGCCCAGAAGAGGACAGAGCAATGTCTGCGTGACCTGTTGGTGATGGCTGCACATTCCGGCTGGCACCTGGGTGATACCACAGCGGATGCTCAGGGATCCTTCTGGTGAGAAGGATCACCCTCAGCCCTATCTATTCACATCAGAAAATAATTTCTAAATACTTCTTATATTTCCGCTCCAGCCCTCAGCCTCTTTTGTGAAGTGGCTGCTCACGAAACACAGCTGGGATCTTGCAGTACCACAAAGAGCACATTCTGACACCAGCTACTGATGTGACCTACTGTGTTGGGTTCCCCCATGGAGAGGAGAAGGTCTTGTCTGTTGGTGGAAAGAGGGATCCCCTGTCCCCCAGCACTGCTGTGTATCTTCCTTCTCCCAGCAAGAGCTGCTGTGAGGGGATGCACCAGCACTGCAAGGGCTGCTAGGGGCCCCAGATGGGCTATTTTTAGATCAAAGGAAGCCAAAGAGCTGATGTTCATCAGATTGAAGGCACCTTCAGCTCTGCAATTTCCGTGTTTGAAATAATGAGAGTTTAATAGAGTCCTTGAGGATTTCAACATTGGTCTGAAAAGTATTTGGCAAATCTTGAACCAACAGCATAATTATCTCAAATGTATCCCAGAGCTCTGACGAGATATATCTTTAGCCCAAATTCCTTATTTTTAGAGCTGTTCCCAGTACTTGGTCACATTAACCTCTAATATATATGCAATTTCTGCTTAAAAAATGAAGACTACTTCTCTTAATCTGTTTTCCAAAACGAGATCCTGATACCAATCTCCCTGCTGAATCAGGAACTGTGCTGTGCACGCTAAATCACCCGGAACAAAATCGTCTCTAACTGATATATTACATGTTTTCAAATAAATCTCTCAACAACAGCTAAGCTAGTTTAAAGTGTTTGCTTTTCGACTGGGTAGCATTTTGACTCTACTAGCAATTCGACGACCATGTAACTAAAGAAATATTCTACTGAAGGTCACAGACATGTAAAGCCTCAGCAGAGGATCCACTGCACGTTACTCTAGCAGATGTAATAAATCTCATTTAAGAGCTTCAGAGATCAACAGTACTTTAAACAGACAGGAGAGAGCTACCAGTTGCTATTGCACTCATTAGTCCCTCCTGTCCTGGAAAATATAGAAGCCTGAAGATGTCACCAAACACAGAATCTGATTTTCATCCCAGCCTTTATCTGGCCTCCTTATATACATCCTTGCTTCAGATTAGGTTTTTTGCAAGTGTCATTTTTGGTCTGCAGGATTTAATTCCTACATCTGCAAATTCTCACTGTCACCAACAAATCAGACCACCATCTAAATTATTTTCAACTCCATGTTATATAAAAAAAAAACCAAGTGGTTTCTAAAAGAATATATGGGTTTTGAGAATATAATTTGTCCCAAAGAATTTCAAGTTTAGTTTTTTAAGCTATTTCTTTTGAGGTGACAGGCATAAAGACTTCACCTAGCTATCAACCAGCTCTTTAATTATATGCTTTCAACTTCTTTTCAGACAGAAGTGAGCAGCCTGTAAGATGGGAATGAAAGGTACTAATTGCAGGCAGCTGGAAGGACAACAAAACCCAGAGGTCAACTTCTCCTTCGCCTGCTCATTTACATCACGCCACAGATTACGCTTCCTCTCTGCTGCAAAGAAGCAAATGCTCCACCTCCCCACTTTGTCCCTCAGTCACCCCAAGGGTGTTCCCTCTGCAAGCACAAGAGTGCACTAAGTAAGAGATCTTAGAATCATTATTAAGGTTGGAAGCAACCTTTAAGATCACCAAGTCCAACCATCTGCTAAACATTATCATGACCACAAAGGATGACTAGAAAATCCCACCAGGACTTGTGTCCTTACACTTTTTTAAAGAACTAGAGATCTCACCTAGCAAACACTTGTCTTTGAGGTATTTCCAGAAAGACTTACAATCCTGCTGGTGTCAGAAATCACCGAGCACCTATTCCACCTCCCTGGATATAAAACTTTGACCAGAGCAGTGTCAAATTTCCCAAGATACAAGACTTACGAAACGTCTCTGGGGTGAAAAGAGAGCACTGTACAAAGCTTACCACCTGAGTTGGGAAGGCTTTGTTGCCTTCCAGAAGGCTCTGTGTTAGCTCTTCCAGACATCAGCTACGAACAGAAAAGTTCCAAGGCCGAGGAATAGACACTAGAGAAGGTGGATTTTGTTCATCTCAGTAAGGCAGTGCTACGGTAGGCAGGTATCTGTGGATAGTTTCAAAGGAGCTTTGGTCACACCTCAGTCCCAAGCTGCAGCCTCTTCAGTGACCCTTCAGCATGCCAAGCACACCGGAGATGTGGGGTCACCTCTGGAGATGACACCACAGAAAGAACAGAGGCACCTCGGCTGCAGGATTTGGCCACCACAGGAGCAGTGGTGGAGAAGAGAAGGCAGAGGCAGAAGGACAGGAGAGAGCCCCAGGGAAGGAGCTGCAGCCCCTGGATTTATTACTTTGCACATCTTTACCTTTTTTTGACATTATGCGAAAGTGGTGGTGATTGAAACCTCCTCCCTCCCCAGACAGCACCCTGAGAACAAAAAGTGAAACAATTTAGAAATCAATTAAGAGCAAAGGTTGATACGAACCCTTCCATTCCAGAGGCAGCTCTGAACGACACTCCAGCAGCCTGCCAGCAGCATGGCTAATACACGTCAGCTAAATTGTGTTTGGGAACTGATTTCTGATGACCAGCACTGGTATTAAAATGCAGTCAAGGAATGGATGTGCTTCTTTATTTTTTACTATCCCCTAATAGCTTTTGGACCCAAAGCTGAAGACTGTGATCGTGCAAAGAGCAAGTGAGGGAGCACTGAGGTAGGTGGGTGTTACAATGGGACATAGGGGACGATGCCTCACCTCTGAAGTGTGGTCAGCACTAGGAGAAATAAATGGCAGGACTGTACCAGGAAATCTCCAGAATCTCTCTGAAAAGAATGAATTGATCAGGAAAGTCATCTATGCCAGAGAGTCACTCTGCAGGAGCAGAAACAGGTTAGAAAGTGCAAGAAATTCGCCAAAAAAAATTCCAAAGAACAGAGAACACAAAAACCCAAACCAAACCAAACCAAAGTTATGAATGTTTTTTTCTTCAATACAACTTATTTTCCCTAAATATAGTCTATCCAGCAGGAACCCCTTTCTACCTACTCTTACCTACATAGCATATTCTGTAATATGTAGGTATATTCTCTATACCCTCAGGTTTAAAGAATGTTGCAAACAATCTACATTCTCTGTGCAACAGCATTGCTACATTTTTTTTTTAACCTTTTGCTAGCCACAGACACGTGCGTACACTCTCCTCTGGCATTTGCTCCCAACAGCAGGTAGAAAAGAGGCTATTGCACAGCCTCAGTGCCGGTGATACAGTAATTGGATAAACTAGGAATGTATGGATGAGCAAGGCTGGACGAAGAGCACAGCCTAAGAGGATGCCAAGAGATCAAAAAGAAACAGAGGAAGGCAAGAACATGCACAGCCTTAAGAACAAGCCCTCAGGAACACTAATGATCCCTCCTTCTGGGGACAAAAGGTCTGTTTTTAGCCAGTCTGGGTTTAGTGCAGTATTCAGCTCCCTTACATACAGTAGAAGGAATCAGTAGCACATTCAGGGCTGCGTGTGTCTAAGCGGAGAAAGAAGATGTTTGTTTCCAGTGCTGCATCTTCCCAGTGTCCTCTGACACACACTGCATCTCTGGGTTTGGGTTGACCCCTCAGTGAAAGCCTGTAACAGCCACAGCCATATCTGCATTTGTTTCTGGCTGGATGAAGTACTGAAGTTTTCCAAAACCCACCACGCAGGATTGCAGCCAGGATAGAATCACAGGGAAACAGGAAAGAAAAAAAACCCAAGAAACAACAACACCCCCCCACTCTCTTATTGCTAAGCTACTATCTATGCTGGCACACTTTCCAGACCAATTTGATAATGGTATTTTTAATCTATATCAGGAATTACATCTCTCCTACTCTTCTCCACACCCCCAGCACTGCTCTAGGTAAATGCCCATGCCAAGCAGTTACTGCAGGTCGGGTGCATGGGACTTTTTAGGCTGTGGGGCAGTGACAAGGACTGGAGGGAATGGATTAAAGCTAGAGATAGGTCGATTCAGGTTGGACAGTAGGAAGAATTTCTTCCCCATGAGGATGGTGAGACACTGGAACAGGTTGCCCAGAGAGGTGGGGGAAGCCCCATCCTTGGAAGTGTTTAAGCCCAGGCTGGCTGGGGCTGTGAGCAACCTGCTCTAGTGGGAGGTGTCCCTGCCCATGGCAGGGGGGTTGGAACTGGATGAGCTTTAAGGTCCCTTCCAACCCTGACAATTCTATGATTCTATGGGTGAGGGGCAAATGAATGCCTGTTCACAACACAAGTGCACAGAATGAGGTAGAAAGGCGGTTGGGTGCTACCTGTGGTGCTCCCTGGCATCTGGAGGCTCAAAGCTGCCACCTTTCTGTCACCTGCTTGCAGTTATCTACCTCCTCCCAGCACACAGGGAAGGCAGGGACTGGAGTGAAGAGTTAAGCAGGACACGGGTTTGATGCTTCTGGTGGGGCAGAACCAGAGAGCAGCAACTCAAGTCAGTGTCTGCACCTTCTGTTTTCCCCTTTGGAGGGTACAACACATGCTGCTCTGTGTGAAAAGGACAGGATGATAAGCTGTAGTACTTTTTTTTTTTTTTTTTTCAGTGCTGGCAGCAAAATCAATACATTGGTCTGATCCCCTGCCTGCCATCTCCTGCACCTCTGCCAGGATCCGTGCCTTCCTTCTGTCACTGCGTCCTGACTGTGAAGGGAAAGGAAAAGCAGCTTCCCCTTCTTTATTTCAAAGCACTGGGGTTGGTCAGGACAGCACATATGTGATCACTGTCAAGCCCGAGACTTAGGCAAGTGCCCTCCACTCTTGGGAATTCTCAGCCATTTCAGCTGCTGGAACAGGAGTGTGAGCACAGATTTAGGTCCTTGTCCTGGAGCAGGCAGAAAGCTGCTCCCTGACACGTGGTGGGATGGCAGGGATGGAGACCCTGCTCCCAGTTGCAGGACCTAGAAGCCACTCGGGAAAAAAATCCTTCCAGGGTTTCTCTAGATGGGCAGCTTACCTGAATGTTCCTGTTACCTCATCCCTGCAAATGAACATATCCTCTTCTTGAAATTTTCCACATTTCTCAGCCCGAGGCAGACAACTGGTATGTAAAATTTGGGCCCTAACAGTTGAAAACTGACAAAGTCAAAAAAAAAAAGAGAAACGGTGATGCTTTAAAGGAAAACATTAACCAATTTTAACACCACACAATAGTCCCAGTTGTGCTGTTCTCTCTGGTTTGGATTGTGTCAGGTCAATGCAGTGTTTAGGTGTGTTTCTAAACAGCCGCAGAGGATACTGATATAAATTTGTCAGTTTTGCCCTAGGACTGGGGTAGGTTACTCTTGTTTTGCAGTATACGTGTTGCTGGATCTACAAGAAGGAATGCAATTACAGAGATACTATCCTGCTTACCCACTGGCAAGACTTTTGTTCTTATGAAGATTTCTGAACGTAAAACCCAAGCTTTCTGTTCACTGGGTCATTGCCCTACCCATTGAAGTCACTGGCAAAAGACAGATGTGTTTAATTTCAACTGGTTTTCTCCAGTAGGCTTAACCAGAGCTCAGCTGCCACCTTCCCAAAGAACAGCAACAAAACCTCAGATGGGAGAACTGCCCATGTCCCCAACATGGACAATATGGGTCAGCTTGGACAACTTCAGGTGTGCACCCTGGGGACCCAAGGATACCACAGGGAAGGGTTTGCACAGTGATGCAGACAGGGAGAGCAGGAGGTCAAGTCAAGTCTCAGCCATGCCAGCATTTAAGCCATCTGTATCCTATCTACAAGCATCCAAAGTGCCAAAGAGCTTGGGCTTCTCAGCTGATCTGGGACCTTTCCAGTGAAGGCAGCGCTGCAAGCATTCATTTGATGCAAGCGGGTACCAGTTCTGAAGCAGTCAGGCAGATTTAGGTCAGATATAAAGCTTGACTGATTTTATTGACGTGCACTGGAGATTGAAGTAAATGCAGCCAAGCCAGCTTAAAAAGTCAGACTTTGGCTTCTCTCAGTCATCCCTGCAGGGCACACCTTGCTGGGCTCCAGCAGCGCCACTGCACAGCAGGCACGGAGAAGCCATGGCCCTCAGTGTCTGGCACAGAGCCCCAGGTTTTAGCGTGTGCAACACTCACCCACCATCAAACAGTCCAATGGAGAAACCTGCTCTGGGCTTTCAGAAGCCACCGTGGGACACCGAGGTCTTGCCCAAGCCCATAGAGACAGTGAGAAGTGGGGGCACTCAGCACGGTGAAAGAAGAGTCCCAGAGCAGGATTTCTTTGAAGAATAGACTCAGATTGGTCAGTGGGGATGAGGCACCCAAGAATGAACACTCCTACCCATGTGGTGTCCTTCATCAGAGACCTCTTCCCACAGTAAAGCTCCTCAGGAACAGCATGCCTTGTGCTCTCTCACGTGCTGCTGGATGTTCCGCAGGCCTCAGGGGTGGAGAGTACAGCTCTGACTTCTGCAAATGCGCATCACAAAGAAGAAAAATATATTGCTGGATCATGTGGGGCTTCAAGCCTGCGTTTGCATTCCTAAAATACTTGCGTTTTCATAACCCTCTGGAGTACAATTGAATTTAACTCCCTGTAGCAAAGACATGCCAACAATCACCTTGGGGTTTCATATTTGTGAAGCCCCATCCTTTTGAATGAGATTAGTACCAAAAAAAGGTCAAGAATCCTCTTAGCAGATGGTTTCACAAGAGAAAATGTAAACAGATTCTGCAGTCCAATATGAAGTGATACCAGTGTCCAGGCACTGCCGGTATTCCTCTCCCTATGTAAAAGGCAGCGGGCTGATATTATCTGTAAAGGAAATCAAACGAGCGGATACAAATTAAGACTTTTTAAAGAAACAGGAAGCCTACTGTCATATCTATACTTACAGTCTAGACTAGGCCCAATCTTTTAACAGTTTAGGCTCCTGGTAATAAATACCAGCAGAATTGTAAGTTGGTGAATAACCACTTAAACAAATGACAGCAGTTCTAATACAGTGAACTGATGCTTTTGTGACTAAGAACACTCTCACATTTAAAACAAACCCCACTTCTCCACTGACTTTTCATTGTGGATTGGGCTAGAGGTTTTCTTTACATCATACGCATATTACGGACCTCACATAAGGGCATGGACCGTGTGAGCTCAACTGTTAGAGAGTTTGACTCGGACAAGAGAACACTAGGTTGGGACATAGGAGAGGGAGATAAAATTCCCAACATGTTTGAGGTTGCAGCATGCTGGATGCAGCCATGCAGCGTGCATCTCGGCCTTGTCCCTGATGGCTTCCATGTTGTACGTGCCACTGCGGGCTCCCAGCCAGACTGCTCCAGCAGCAGTGGGTTTTATTTCCACTAACTCATCATTTCAGGAAGCAGTTTCAGAGCTGGCACCCAAGACATCTGAGGAGGAGTGCTGAGACTCATATGTTGGTAACTGAACATTGTTCATGGACTTCAGAAAACATCTGATCATATGTAGTCTCAAGCCATGGGGAGGAGATACAAACACTGCGATGTTTTCTCCATCACTCTCATCCCTCCTCAACCCTCTCTCACCTTTTTAGTGAAGCCAGTGTACCTTTGTGAAACAGCATCCTTCATAACAAAGTCGAAATGTGTCAGAGCATTTAACCACAGTTGCATAGATGTAATAATTTTATTCTGTCTCCATGCTTTAGTCAAACTAGAGGAATCTGTGCATTAGGTAAAACCTTGATTTCAAATGCTATTGGAAGGATGAGCAAGAAAAGCTTTTTTGGAACCATAAAGACTTCTATTAGATTATGCCACTCCTATAAAAGTGTTAGAATTCAGTTCATATCACTGAGCTAAGAAAATAATATTGCATCTCTATGGCAACCTGCAATGAACAGCATATTGACCATCTCTGAAGAGACAGGGAATTACATTATTCTTGCTCTAGGATGGTTTCTACTTCAAGCATGCCTTGTGTTTACATTTCTTTAGGATTAAAAAAAAAAAAAAAAAGTGAGAATTGTGAATCACCAATCTTCCAGCCAAATGTTTGATGCAGGAAGCATTAACTTTATCTCCTGTAGCTCCTGCTTTGCATAGAAGAACTGTAACTTTATTCATGTCATCAACATTTCTCTACAGAAGTCCCAAGGAAAACACAAAGTCAAGAACGTCCTATATACGTTCTTGATGAAAGCATGAAAATAAGGCCAGCTTCTTCCTTTGCTTTTCATCTTTGATCACTTACACTGTTCACGTCTCCTTAGCCGTTACAGCACCGCACCATCACATCAGATGTTCCTTTATTCCTCAGGGGTTAGCTCAGTGAAAGAGAGAAAGTGTGCATTTCAGAAACGAGACAGGTCTGGTTTAAACTAGAAAAAAAAAAAAACAGAGGACACTGTAAAGAAAAACGTTGTGGAGGACAAGTGAGGCACGAGGAAGAGGTATGGAAAAACACGCCTTCTCTGCCTAGAGAAGGGCAACAAGCAGAAAGGAGAGCGGGCAGAAAGCAACACTCTGGGAAAGGCAGACACTGATCACACAGCAGTGGAAATCCATCTCCAAAGTCCATCAAAAGCTTTTTGGCACCTTTTTGTCAGGCTAACAGTGGAGAAGTGCTCACCTTTCAATATTATTGAGACTCTTTGACTGGACACAAGCACAATGTGCTCGCTCTGCCTGGTTGTAAAATTGAAGCCCTGTCAAAGGCAGCACAGTTTTCTCCACTCTTTGCACATGCACCTCAATAAAGCTTCAGGCTTTAGAGTATAAGTCCTCACCAAGTAATGGCAGCTAGAAAGACACATTCTTGGTGAACAGATTTCTTTTTATTTCATGCTTTTTCTTCAGTTCTCAAAGGCATATCAACCTGGGAGAGGTAGTGCTGGAATGGAAGGACTGCATTTTGTGCATATGGCATATTTTCTCCCCTTTCCTGTCCCTAGGAAAATTCAGTGGCTTCTGGCCACATTTTAAATGTTATGCTACAGAATGCTTCCCAGCACAGTGAAGAGGCAAAGAGCAGCAAGAGGTATTTTTGAAAGAAAACAACATTTGGCAATGTTGAAAAATGGTTAACGCGCAGTATCATTACGTGCCTTCAGATCCCACCCAGGATACAGTCCTTGCTGCTCTGTCCAGCACACAGATGACAGAAGAAGCTGCTGGGGCTGCCTGCAGCAGGCAGAGCCGCGGGCACCTCAGCCCTGCCAGACAAGTGAAGAGCAAAGTGTTCCATGTTCAAATTCAGGGAAACTTCTCTGTATCTCTTGGATTTGATAATTGATGTAACTTTGGGGTTTTGTGCTCATCCACCACTCGGTGGCTGAATTTTATATTTCATGTTCTCAGACAGCAGATGACCTACTTTTCTGGCATTATTATTCCTGGTTTAGGCAGCCTGCCTCCCCGGGGGTGGAGGAGGAGGGCTGGTGGTATGTTTGTGGAGGATATACAGCTGGGACTCGGTTGATGAGTGATTCAGAGAGGAAAGGAGTAGAGATTTCAGTGTGGTTTCATGGGAGGTGAAAATGTATTCAGTCTGCGATGCTGCACCCTGCAACGGGAAAGTCTGTTTACAGGGGGGTTTAAAACAGAAAGGAGTAACTAATAAATAGCAGAAGAGTAAGTAAATTGCCCAGCAGAGAGGCAGTGGTGGAGAAGATGTGAAAGGAGGGAGGAATGAGGTGAGGGCAGCGGGCAGGGAGGACCATTTTAGAGTGGGTGGCCAAGAGGAAGGTGCACACGCTGGGTGAGTGCTTCAGGAGCCCCTGGGTGCTTACAAGTTGTGGCTGTGCAGTGAGTCTTTGGAGAAAGGATGGAGGGAAGGGTGGCAGCAAATGTGTTAAGTGCATGGGTGAGAGGAGGGAATAAGAAACAGAAGGACAACATGCCTGAAAAACTATAGTTTTGCCAGGTGGGTAGCTCAACATTCACCTCCTATGCAAACGAGCAATTTCTGCTGCTTTCAGGTAACCATGAGTCTAAATGAGACATGTGCTGGCAGGCCTGTTATAGCTGAGACCTCTCTGCATGGAGTGAGCCTTCCTCCCAGCTGAATGCCACACAGTCAAAATCAACTTGTGGGGTCCAATAACCAAAAGAAGGAACCTCCATGAAAGCACAGGTCACACGCAGGCAGGTGAGACCCACCTTAGGGCAAAGGGAGGATTTCTGCAGTCAGACAGCAGTATTAGGAGGTCAGGCAGGATGAAGGAGAAGACTTGGGAACATACTGCAGGGAGAGAACAAATTGAAGAAGTTTTCAGGCTGAAGAGCTGTCTGGGGCAAGAATAGAGCCTGGGAGTAGAAGCAATAAAACCAAGCTCTCTGTCAGCCTCTATTCCTAATCCATTTGGAAAAAAACCCAGCCCATATGTACATTCTCTGTAAGTAACAGGGTTTACATCAGACGCTTAAATGCATCATTTTAATTGCCTGACAGAGCAGAGCCCAAATAATGGTTAACTTCAGTGGGCAAAGTGAACAATAAGTTATTCTTCTGTTTCTTAATGCATCTGCACAACTTTCCTCAGCAGCCCTTCCAGCAGCCTAGAGAAAGGCTTTTGCTGCTGCTGTAACTGAAGCAAAATACTTGCAACCAACAGGCAGGCAGTTATATTAGCAAAGGAAGGAAGGGATGGTCTTGCCTTGCAGCTGGAAAAGCCCATGATCTGCAAGGAACAGGGTCATCAGCTCCTTTTATGTATTTTACATATTTGCACCATGAATTGAATCAGCATTAATGAGTTCTGATGAAAAGCATTCAACTTAATACGATATCTGAAAGTAGTAAAACACATCCCTGCAAAGGTCTGGTTTGAAACTCCAACTTTACCTTTCCAGTACAGGCAGAGAAATGGACTGAAAAATTATACAAGCAATAAGAATTGAAAGCTCCTTAGTCCTTTCTTCCAATGCTGGCCTCTTGGGCTGCAGCCAGGTCTGACACAAGACAGTATTTACATATGTCACAAATTACTTCACACATTTTGTGTGCAACTTCTTGAGCAGTGTGAGAGCTGATTACAGCTCTTAAAAAAACACACAATAATGATGCAAACCCATGTTTGAACATTTTCCTTTCACTTGGAAATGGCTTTTCCAGTTCTCAAAGCAAGAAATCAAATGAAACTATTGCTTGAGAGCAGGGAGAGAGAGAATGCCTATGGCAAGGAAGAGGGTAAACGGCCATTTGTTTCCATGTCAGCTGCTGAGCAGGTGGAAAACCCTAAATATCCTACCACTGAAGTGGAAAGGCAAGAGATGTGCTGCATTTCTACTTTGTAACTTATTTCACACTAATCAGCCCCAGATGACCAACAGTGCAGATAATTCATAAGTGAATTGACCATTTATGGCACTTCAACACCGTGGAGGCATCAGCAGTGCTTCCTGGAAGGCTCACCACGAGCCGCAGTCCCTGGAGACCAATAAACATTTTGGCAAAATTTAAGATAGGAAGACATTTTACATAATTAACAGGCAGAAAAAAAAAAATGTTACCAGCTTCTCACCTACCCAGAAGTTTGTCACAGTCAGTTTCATGAATTGATTTGCTGCACAGAGGTCCAAAATGTATTAAGGGATTCTGTATTCCTGCCCACTACAGAAGAACTGCCCCTGAAAAAAAACCAGAGGATGGCATCTTTAGCCAAGCCACAACTACAGAGGCAACTTTGGTTCCTCACAGAGCGAGTGCGGCTGCTCGCTATTTATCATCCTACAAGGAAATGTTGTCTGTTGCCCTGAGCTACAATAAAAGGCCAATGAGAATTAAATTAACATCAAAAGAAGCAAAGCTGAACCATATAAGCCTTCATCAAAGGAGTAAAGCAGACGTGTAATTGTGTGCTCAAAAGGAGTTAGGTTTCTGGTTGCTCACCACAACCCTACAGTGTCTGAATGGGGCACTCTCTGCTCATGCACCCAGCCCAGAATTGGCCAGCATAGAGAGCTTCCTACCTGAACACCTTCTCTTTTCCATATTTCCAAACAAATAAGAGAAGCAAAACAACCCTTGCAGCATCTGAGCTGTCATTTGCCACTCACCTCCCTTGTGATTCCTTATTAGTGGGAATAATTAGCTTGAGCACTGAAAACCCCTCGGAGGGAATAAAGGGACAACCCCATGTTTCCTAGCACAGAGCAGAAGCTCATTAGCTTGCATGAATTCCCCATAAAAAAAGGATGCATATACAGCATATGGCCTTGTTATGTTTTTCTCCTCAAACGTTTAGCTAAAAAAGTGTATTTTTGTTGATCATTTTTTAGTATAAATTTGATTGGGAGTAGAAACATTGTTTTTTTTTAATGAACTGTGTATTCTGCATCTGTGCTTCATGCGCTGAAGAGAAAATTCAATCATTTCAGTGTAATTGTTTTATTTACACCAGTTTAACAAGAAAATAAATGGCTACAATAATCTTCTTCTGAGTAAAAAATTATGCAGTTCACACCAGGAGGGTAATCAGCAATGAAAAAAAGTGATATTTTCTTGACAAAGCTGGAGGTTCATGAATGCTTCTGTGATGGGCACGAAACCAAACATTAAAATTACCTCGAGCCACTTCACATGAGAAAATAACCACGTTTTATTCATCCTCCCCTTTGTCTTTTCTCTTTAATCAAGTGCAGGCCAGGTGATTAACTCACACTTGGAAGCCCAGCCCCAGAAGCAGAGGGTCCTTCTCTCTAACTTACCCCAGCACTGAAGAGATCTGAAGGACGCATGTGTGTTCCCTCACAGGGTCTGAAGTAACAAAATTGCTGAAGGAACTTGATGAGAGGGAACCTGAATGTCAGTTGTATGTCCTGTAAATGGAATTTGATAAGAGAAGGGTTTTATTGTACACCACATAGTGACATTTCATCTGATTAACATGCTTTGAAGGAGGCAAGCATGGCCAGAGCAGCGTGGTTGGATTCCTGTAGCAGTGGTGCCCAGCTCTCAACTCAACCCTTCCTTTCTGTAGTGCCTGGGGAGTGAGTATAGAGGAGAATTACCTCGCTTTCCAAACACCAACTAATTAGGAGCTGTCCCTTCCAACCCTGACAATTCTATGATTCTGTGATGTGTGAGGGCAATGCTACAAACTCTTCTTGCAGCTTCAGAATGGCACCTGAGCGTTTCCTGGGATGGATGCACCAAAGGGACTCCAGGCTGGGGAATAGGGCAAATCCCCAGAACTGGGCTGTCCGTCCACATGCACAGGGCTCTGGGGATAACACTATGGCCATGTCACCCCCAAAACCAGCCACCAGCTGCTAGCTGGGATGTTCCAAAGCCCTGACAGGGAGGACGCTCACAGTTAAGTAGCAGGGACGTTTGCATCTCAGTGCAACCAGAAGAGCCTTCTGCCACCAGAACAGCTGTCAGCACTGAGGAAATGGGGGGTTTCATGCTGGATCCAGCCTCAGGAGAACATGACTGAGTCCCCAGGAGGTACCAAGCACACTATCAGCTCAGACACAGCAGATCTGTGTTCACAAGGCCGGTGCAGCCTTTGAAACACACACAATGTTTGTGCAAGGTAAATGAACTGGTGCTGCTCCCATTTTTTGAGAGGGGGGCTACAAACCTATGCAGATGCTGCACAAAACTAAAGCTAGTCCTGGTGGATCTGCAGGCATCCAGGGCAGCACTTACCCAGTCAAGGTGAAGCTGAGTGTCCCTCTGAAAGCCTAGGCCACAGTGCAGCTCTGAAGCCAGCCATTCTTCAGCACATTTGCTGCATAAACAAATGTTTGACAAATGGCAGAGAGGTTGGATTAGGTGATCTCTAAGGTTCCTCCCAGCCTAAGCCATTCTATGATTCTCTGAATAAGGAGTGTTCTTTTCTGGGTCTTTTTTTCCAGAAATGATGTTAGCTACCTAGGAAGAACCTGTGTAATGAGATGGAGACTAACTTAAATAACCCACCCAGACATGTTTAATGCGTCCTGGAGCCTCCCTTTGCTGAAGGCCAGGATACAGTTCTGAAGGAATGGAGGAGAAGGTCAGAAACCTGCTGCTCCGAGGAGGAGGAAATGGCAAAAAAGGGACTGAACCTCCTGCCCCACAAGAGGACACTGTTTCAAAAGCATCAACTGTCCAAGTGCCACTGCTGAAGCTCCAGCACAAGGTGAGCATGGTCCCACAGAAGGGAAGATGCAGTGGCCACTGACAGAAGTTGGGTACGTGAATAATTCCTGAGCACTGCTGGTTTCTGTTGCCGTTCTCAAGGAACTCTGATGGCTTTGCTTTACTTTCAGCTTTCAGATAGCAGCTCCGAATAAGAAGCAAGAGAAATCAATACAACTTGCTCGATGGTACCTCTGGAATAGCTGTAAAACCGAATTCAACAATATTATGACCTTGATAATCCACCTTCTCTGGGGTGGGATGGGTTATATCCAAGACTTGAGTGACTTTGGATGTTTCCCTAGCACAGCAGAGAGCAGTCCTGCAGAACAGAGCTAGCTGAAGAGAGTGTATGTTTGCCAGTGCCTCGACAGCTATAAAAAGGTTTCCATCTGCTTTGTTAAAATAAGGTTGTTTACTCAAAATGCCTTTGAAGCTGATACAAGGAGTAGTACGAATTGCACTAGAAAAGGAGAACCACTATTTATAACAAATCTGGATGGAAGTAACAGTGGTAATAACTGCTGGTGAGTACGCTGGAATAAGGCAGGCAGGGGGGACTGTAATGGTTTCAATGTCCCTGCAAAGAGAAGTGTCAGGCCAGAATTTGCTTTTACCCATCGTGGCAGCACAGACTTCACAGTGTTCATCCCACCCAGGAGGGCCTTGCTTATTTGAAGATACATTTTGTGTCTTATGGGGAGTGAAGATACTTACCACAGGTAAAAATAAATAACCGGCCAGCTGCCAAAGATTACAGCTGGAGAAGCTCTCTGCTCAAAACCTCTTGTTTCAACACCAGATCCTGGATCCATAACCGGCTGTGATGCAGCCCAAGCACTTTTCAAACTCCTGTCCTAAAAGCGTGGCAGTTTGGGCACAGAATGCACTGGACTATCACACAGGACTGATATCCACACAGCCCTGAGAGAGTGATAAATTGTGCCTTTGCAGGGACCTACATCTCAAAAATGAGATGCTATAGTCAAGTGGACCACAGGCAAAGTGTGCAACTTCAGTTTCACAAAGGCTTCCTGCAGGACTCTCTGCTGAGAGCTTCACTCCCCCAGCAATATCTACATCACTGTCCTGAAACCTGGACTCAGAGTGTGCCCAGTACGGTGTGGCAGCCCCAGCACAGCACAGCTCAGCCCCAGCACATCCCAGCTCATCACTAGCACACTCCAGTAAAGCCCCAGCTCACAGCCGCTCTGCGCGAGCAGCACAGCGTCCGAATGAGACTCGGAAACGGGGTGGCTGCCAGAGCGGTTCAAAGGAGAGATGTGTAAGAGCAGCCCAACAAGGCAACCACAGACCCTGGAATAACCTACAGACTTTTCAAAGTTTTATTATCCAACATCAGGGTATTGAAATGATGCCCCAGACAAGACCTGGAAGGTGGGCAGAGAGTGGCTGTGGGAACTAAGGCTGCACTTTATCTACAGGGGCAGCCTAAGGAAAAATGCAGTGCTGAGAGGTGTCCTCTCAGTCAACCCTAATCAATCAGTCTGCATTTTCAAGGCTATCTTTGCAAATGAAAGTGGGTAAACATTGATTTTTTTATTTTTTTATTTTTTTTCCAGATGGCAGATCATCCCAAATCAGAGAAGCCCTGCAAAGCTTGAAGCCTATCCCCTGCAGAAGTCCTGGCTGAAGGATTAGGTTGCATCAACAAACGAATGGTCACTTAGATGGCCCAAGAAGTCAAACAAGCAGTCTCAAAGAGAATGAGCTCCTGTGTGCAGCCGTGCAGCAGCCCTGCTCCCCACCTCCCGGGGATGAGAGTGGAAAACAAGGCATGAATGGCTAAAGATTCTGGTATGCTCTCAGTGAACCTCTCAGAAGCACCTCCACATCTTAGTCCCCACATGTGAAAGATGTGTAGGAACTTACAGGGTTTCATATCCATACATCTAGACATCAAGACATGTTTTTAAAACTGGACCATGGCCATGCTACAATTAATAACCCTGTTAGTGAGCTGGCAAAGAGATGCACACGGATGGATTCACAATGGCTCTGCTCTGCTTTCAGACAGGAGGTAGCACTGCAGCATCTATTATAAGGTGCAAGGTCACCGAATTCGCCAAGCCAGCATTGTGCCCTTGGGAGCACTCAACAAGATGCTTTTAAGCAGAATCCAGGAAAGTATCTGAGATAGAAAAGCTCAAAAGTTCTGAAGAATCTTTGCTGCTTCACTCCTACATTTGCCATGCTGCGTATTCAACTTGCTTTGTGCTTATGCAAAATAAATTAAGCAGTAGGGCTGCAATGAAAATGGTGCTAATTGAAATATGAATATGCTCCAGAGAAATCTCATCCAGGAAAGAGCTGATGAAATAGGAAATAGCAGGCCAGGAGTAATATACATCACTTAAAGAATAAATATAATGGAAACATGGACAGCATTGTTATAAAACCAATAATGTACAAACATTAAGTGACCCACACAACGATTCAGAAGTCATTATTTCTTCATCTATTTAGGGGGAAAAAAAAGTGCAAGTACTCAATACCTATCTGCAGGGACACGAACTCAATTAAAACCTAATTTTAGCAGAATGAGCATGATATATATCACATTTCAGATCCAAAATAGTTAAATCTGTGAAAAACTGAATTAGTAACAATTATGAAAAGTGAGGGATTCACTGCAAGGTTATTTCTTTCACCTCCTCTCTCTCCTGTTCTCCTCCAAACAGGAATGTATCAGCTCAACATCATTTTTTCCAGCCACTGATACTTTCATTTTTAAGTTCTGAATCCTCTCGGTGGGTTTTTGCACACAGGTCATTAGTTTACAGGTCTGTTTACACAGATGAAAGACATTGTTAAATATTTTGCTGACTTTGGATTATTATCTAGTGCCAATGGGACAACACACCTGGCTCCACCTCCTTCCATGCTTTCCATGGCAGCAGGTAAGAATGTAATGTTTTTCTTAAGACATTAATTACTCAGAAGCAGACAGGACACCTTGAGACCTGTGCTGCTCTCTTTGTACAGGGCTGCTGACATACAAGAGAAGTTGTTGTTCCCTGTAAGGCTCTCACCAGCACACTCCTGGGCAAAGTTCCTTGATAAGACAGTAATCATAGAATGGCTTGCAACGGAAGGGACCTTTAAAAGTCATCTAGTCCTGCCCCACTGCAGTAAGCAGGGACAACCTCAACTAGATCGGGTTACTCAGAGCCCTGTCCAACCTGACCTTGAATGTCTCCAGGGATGGGGACTCCACCTCCTCCCAGGGCAACCTGTTCCACCACCCTCATAGTAAAGAACTTCTTCCTAATGTCCAACCTAAATCTACCCTGCTCTAGTTTAAAACCATTGCCCCTCGTCTTATTGCTACAAGCCCTTGTAAACAGTCCCCCTCCAGCTTTCTTCTAGGACACCTTTGGGTACTGGAAGGCCACTATTAGGTCTCCCCAGACCCTTCTCTTCTCCAGGCTGATCAACTCCAACTCTCAGCCTGTCTTTGTTGGAGAGGTGTTTCCAGACCTCTAATCATTTCCATGGCACTCCTCTGGCCCTGCTCCATCAGGTCCATGTCCTTCTTGTGTTGAGGGCTCCAGGGCTGGACACAGTACTCCAGGTGAGGTCTCACCAGAGCAAAGTGGCAGAATCACCTCTCTCGATCTGCTGTCCACACTTCTTTTGATGCAGCACAGGATGTGATTGGCCTTCTGGGCTGCAAGAACACATTGTTGGCTCATGTCCAGCTTCTTATCCACCAGCACCCCCAACTCCTTTTCTGCAGGGTGGCTTTCTATCATCTCATCCCCCAGCTTGTATTGATAATAAGGATTACCCTGACCCAGGTTCAGGACCCTGCACTTGGTCTTGTTGAACCTCATGAGATTCACCTGGCTCACTTCTCCAGTCCCTCTGGATGTTATACTGTCCTTCTGGCACATCAACCACAATCAGGGTTCAGCAATAATTCAAGAAGAGTTGTTTTAAATCTTATCTTAAATAACATACGATAAACATCCAACACACTGCATTTTTCACCAGTTAGATAAAAAAGAGATGAACTAGAATTGGTTTCTCTGCCAAATTTTGAATTTTCAGCACCTGCTACAGAAGCAGAAGGATTGTTCATAATACATCTGTGAGAGAAAACTCAACTTGGAGTCAGAGGAGTCTTCCTTCCTCACCAGCACTTCTACAGCTACAGCTGTGGGATGTACTCAAAACTCAGAAAGAGCATCTACTCCTGTGATAGGAGGTAATGTGCAAATAAAATAGAAGTTGATTTAATAAATAAAGAAATAAATTGGTGGAGGAAATGAGAGTGACCCATTAGGCTAACAACTGTTTATAACATCTAAAGCTCACAGAGGCTGACATGTAAAACCACAGTACTCAGCAGTGCTTGCCAGTGTGCACTGTTTAAAAGTCATGCAGGATGTGGTCACCTTTCCCTGTTCTAAGCTACAGACTGTTACAAAAAGTAAGATTTTATTGCTGTTAAAAGAAAGACACACAATAAAGCAGATAAAGAGCTAAAACTGTGTAATGTTAATTATAAACAGATAAACATTTTCAGTTCCTTCATCTTTTTGTTTAGAAAATGAATGAAGAGAAATTAACCAATACAGGAGTAAAGGAAAGTCCTACTTTGAGAAAATAATTACTTGAACTTGACTTTGTGGACAACAACTTAGCTAAAGAGACAATGCTGTGAGGAAGCTGGATGACGTTCTACCAAAGGCCACTTCGATGCTTCTGAAAATTACAGCAAACAAATTAAAATTAGATTCTCAGGTTTTATAAGTGCTTTCAGAATTCAGGTTTTGATACCAAGAATATTTCTGGAAACTAAAGCAGATGATGTGCAATTCCCCAGCAGCACTGAGGTGGAAATTATTTCCAGCCACTGCAGCCACCTACAGCACCGACATCTGCTGCTGAGCTGTGCCTCCCCTTCCCTCACCCCACCAGGAGCCTCGCTCCCTCACCTTGGGCTGTTGTGTGGCTGGTGGATTGGGAAGCATGTGATTCTCTGTCAGCGCTGTCTGAGGTAGAGAGACAGCTCACAATTCCAGGTATCTTCTTTCTGATTCTGATTAGTTGCTAGAAACAAAATGAGTTTCTGTTTGACTTAGCTGCTTATTTTCGCCTGTAGAACGGAAGCCCAGTCCCAAACTGGTAACGGCACTGAGGTAGTGACTAGGTCTTTAAAAAAAAAGTGATAAAACCAATAAATTCTACAAATCCTAAAAATCTTGCCCAGTTTTCTATAACATGAAATAGTAGCTGTTTAAAGCCTGATTGAACTGATCAATTGGTCCAGGAAAAGTTAAGCAGAGATGTTAAAAAAAAAAAAAAAAAAGGCATAGAATTTTACCAACTACAAGGATGGGTAAAAATTGTATTCCATTAAAGCCATTATTAACTGCTCTTTTTACTATTATGTTTCATCCTTTGTGTGTTAATTGTGTTGCAAAGTTCAGAAAAGGAAATAGGATACATTTCTGATTTTATGTACATATCTATATCTATCTTTGTGTCCAAGCAAAGATATCTTGGCCTAGCAGAACAAATTACAATATTCTTTAACCACTATAAAAATCAAATAACGTATAGCAATAATTATTTACAACCAGATACAGGGCAACGTGAAACTGCCTGAAAACATTCAGGAGCTGTTGGTGTCACAGTGTGCAGAATGCCATTTCACTTAGTGCACTAGACTACAACATTAATTACCACGCTCTGCTTGGGAAAAGTCTATCAAGAACATAAATTGCATTTTTTTTTTGCCTACCACAAGAAACAAATAACCCTTATCAAAGATCCTTCATTCCCTGTCACACAGCTATAGTGACTGCTAATAAAAAATAGCAACTGAAATCAAACAATGGAAACCAAGAAAGAATAAATTAGAAGATGTCATGAGCCTTTCCAAAGGAGCTTTTAGCTAAGTCTGGAATCACTCCTATTATGTGTGCTAGGTCAAGAGCATCTAAGCTTGACAATGTTTTCCAGCAAAGGCATCTGCAGAGCTCCTTCACCAGGTTCCTGCCCAGTGCCCATCCCACGCTGGATCTACGGCTGAGCCAGGCCTATGGTGGCAGCAGGGAGCCAGCACTGGGGCTGCCCACACAGGCAGGGGATCAGGGGAGGGGTGAGAAAAGCCCCGTCTGAGGACTCGAAGCACCGCAATTGCATTTCTGAAATACTCCAAGCCACGCTCTGCCTTTTAATAGAAAGCACTTGTTTCTTTAAACAAAAGCCAGCGCAGCAATCTGCTACACCATTACCACCAACACTTTCCTCCTAACTGCAGGAGATGCAGGACGGTGTAAGCTCAGACTATTTTTCTACTAAACTGCAGATATTTAATCTCAAAATAAGAGAGTTATGGTGACAGCATTTGTACCCCTTCTCAGGAACAACTGCTAGCCTGACTCCTGTATCACACAGGAACAAGATGTCCCGTCAAAACTATTAATACCAAAACCTTCAGGAAAAGGTGGACTATTTTGGCAGCAAGTACTCATTTCCAGTAGAGAACAGTCCAAAAGGAAGTCAAAGATCCGGACTCCAAACACAAAACAAGGAGCATTTGTAAACAGAGCAGACATTTCCCTGTTATGGAGGGTGAACCTGGGGCACTTTTAAAGCTTCTTCTTCCTTCATTCGTACATAAGCTTACAAATGGCACTGAAAAGCCTAAAACAAACACTGTAAGTCTTTTAGAAAAATGTTCCTTACTGAAAAATAGCCAAGCGCTGGGTCCTTTATAAGCAAAGTGAGCTGTGTTACAACAATCTGCAGGTACCGAGGCTGCTCCTGCTTTTCCTCAGGAGCCAAGATCTTCCTGCCACCCCACATCTGGGGAACAGGTGCCTGGTTCTGCCACACCAGCAAAACTTGTGCTCGTGGCACATCTTCACTGGATGCACCAGCATCTGTGATCCAAATCGCTGATCCAGGCCAGGAGGCCTGCACGGGGAAAGAGAAGTTGGGAATGTGCACGGTTATCTTCTACCTGGTGATATCCTCATACAATACAGCGCATGCTGCAGGTGTGAACTGAATTCTGGTTTTACAAACAGCGAAGAGTGCCTGCTCGCTAGGTGTTATTTTAGTACAGAACTTTTTTAATGCTCCCATTTCCATCTGGTACCCTGTGCAGCACCTTTCCATGGTGTCGTGCCTCCAACATTGCCAGGACACCACAGGGAGACTGGCCAAAGACGTGAATACTCTGCCTGCAGCACACTGCAGCATCCTTCCACTAGCAGGAAACTTAGACCTGAAAACCATTAATTCCAGTGCATGAGTACCACAGGCTTTTTAAAAATGAATCCTCTCAAGTCTCGCCACTTAGCAAATGCTTCTCACTAGCTGGCTATCTCTTCATCAAACAAAAGCTCTGTTCATGCTGTTGACAATCACGATATTTAGTGACACAGAAGAGAGTTGTAACTAATCAAGTCTCATTCCATGGGTAGGTGGAAAAGCAATTTGTTTAATTCATCTTGGAGGTCACAGGACCACAGCATTAAAGCTCACTTCACAATGTTTATACAATTGTGTTGCTTGAAGAACCCCCTTTTCCTTTTAATTTCTCAGGATTTGCTTTGGCTGTTTGCACTCCTGAGCAGGGCTGTGTCAGGAGCGCGGCAGCAGAACGGGGCCGGGCAGAGCCGTACGTTGCCGAGCACCTTCCAGCACCTTTGCTGGGGTCGCCTAGGGGTGCACAAGGAGGACCTGCTCCCTGAACCCCTCCAGAGCCACTGAGGAGGGTCACACAACGCAGGAAAAGGGAAAACACATGCCAAGAAGCTTGCAGTGAGAGTGTTCATCTCCATCTGCTCTTTTTCCCAGCATTGGCCAAGGTCAGACCTCCCCCGACATGGGGGATGCTCACCAAACAACGCTTTGATATTCAGGAAGCTCTTCCATCTCTGTCTCTGTAGCATAAACATGCCTGTCCCATCCCTCAGCTTTGCCTCAGAATCAGTCAAAGCCCACACCAGCACTCCTCTTCTATCCTTGCAGGCTCTCTGACTTACCTGTACCAACCATCCCCTGTTCCCTTCTCCCTCTTACTCCCCATCCTCTCTTTCTTTACTTCTCCCAGCTCCTCATCTCCTTTGCCAGTTTTCTGTAGCCAGTGTGGTTCTGCAGCCCTCTGAGTATTCCTACAATGCTGTCTTCTCAGAACTTCCACAGTCTGACCTCTCCACTCTGCTGATGTGGGAAAGAAATCAGGGACACAAAGGGTGGCAGTCAAGGCTAGGGACAGACTCAGCAACTGAAAGCAGGAGAGTGAGAGATGAGCAGGGATGAGATTTGGGAATAAAATATCTGGAACCAGCAGCAGACACAGAAGTTGCTGCTGACCTCCCACACTTAACACCTTGTGCTGCTGTATTGAGGCAAATCCTAAGAGACTGTGGCCGAATCTTGCACTCACTGAGGAAACCTCACAGCAAGGCAGGCGCAAGGCGTGCAGATGGTGACACTGATGTGCCTTGCACGTGGTTTGAATCAGGCAATGTCTTCTCTTGCACTGCCTGTTGTACCTCCCTCCATTGCCAACAGCTGTCAGCACCTAAAACCTCCTCCTGGGGGCTGGAGAAATGCTGGCACTTCACATCACATCTTCCACTGCTGCATGGACAGTGTTGGCCCACGGCCGTGGATTTCCGTTTGCTGCAATGACCAGGAAGCTAGAGATGGATTTCACACTGGGAAGGGGAAAGACAAGGAGAGGCAGATAATAGTTGCATGAAGCATGCGCTGCAGTGCCACATCAAGTCACAAGTCTGGTGCCAGATGTCTAGCGAAAATGCAGGCACTGAAATCACGAAGCAGCATGGCTCAGAGGACAAGCTTCCACCCACTCCCAGCAGCTAGCATTAGGAATAAGCGCTTGGATTTCTGCCACATTTACCCTTCTCCTTCCATTTTAATTTTGACCTTTCACAAGTTATTCGTGTTATTCTTTAAGTGAATTCATTGGGGAGTGTGCAATGGGATGTAATGCTTTACCTGCGGATGGGGACGTGCAGCCTGGATAGCAGAAGATACGCCAGGAAATGACGATTCACACACCCAGCAGCATAACTCTGCTCCAGCTCGTTCGTGTAGCACACAGGTTTTCCTGCTGCAGTCCAAGCTGTCTTCTCCCCAACTGGGAAAAGCCATCCAACCGAAGGGCAGTGCTATCACAGCCTTAAGCTTTCATGCAACACACTCACCCAGGAGGAAGTGGCACTGCAGTGTCACTTCTTACACCTTTTCCCTGTGCTCTATAGACAGGACTCCAGGTTTCCTCTCAGCAGATGCAGAACGCAGGAATGATATTTATCACCTCAGGGCAGGCTATACACCCTAGAGCCTCAGAAACCTGCTTGAGGACTGCCAGATCTCATTTCAGGGAATCTGGGAGGAACACGTAGGATCGAGCACATGTCCATCATTCTGGTCACTAAGCATGGAGACTGGAAATACAGCTGACTGCCAGGGAAGGTGGACCAGGAAGGATATATGGGCTTCCCAAGATGCTTATCCTGGTTTAGATAAAGCTTTCCCAAACCCTGTCTGAATTTTATCTACTGTTTATCAAACCAAAGATGTTGTGAGTGAAATAATTCACATTCAGCTAGCTAGGAGCTTCCAAGAAAGGTCTGATAAATGAGGTAGGGTCCATTCACCTGCACTTGGATAAAAGGCCTGTCACAGCCCTGCAGAGAAAGTGCACTTGCTTCCATCTGAGATATCTATCTATCTATCTATCTATCTATCTATCTATCTATCTATCTATATCACACTGGATTTTTGTCAGCATTAGTTTTCAGACTCCTGTTGCCCCTGCAAGGTGGCATTTGGTGGATGACTCATTTCTAAGTTTCCTCCCTCTCCCAGAATAAGCATTTCAAACTGCTTTCCCCAGATGTCTGTTTACTGTTTTCAGAAGTGAATCCTATTTAATTTTTGGGCCACCTTTTAAATTATTCCATTAGTAGGAGAATGCAAAACCTACTGATTATCCCATGGAAATGTGACTTTACAAACCTTAAAATGTTTGGTTTTAATTATGATTAAAGATGCAGAGGAAGATGAAACTCCAATCCCTTTGGACATTCCCTGTGGCTTGATTCACTGCTGTTAATCACTACACATTGTTTACAATTTCTCAGCCAATTTTCAATCAACAAGAAACTGCAAACTGCTCATACAAAAGCCAGTCTGAAGTACTTCTGCAAGTGAGATTTCCTCAGATGCCCAGCCAAGTCCAGCTCTTACATAACCCAGCTGAGGCTGGTGGATTTATCCAAAGGATGAGTATGAATAAGAGAGTCAGATTCCAGGGACTGACAAATCCCCACAACCCAGCATTGCTGGGCAGGGGATTGGCTGCCAAGCCTTGGCAGCAGGCACACGTGTCCAGGCAGCTGCCTGCAGCTAGCTAGCGGGGCCACTGCTGCTGCTGCCTGCTCTCTCAGACTCAGCACCTCTTCTTTCGGTCATCTCCATCCATTTCTGATGCTGCTGCTGGCACTGCTGGGGCTACTCCCCTATGCCCTGCTCTGCTGGCAGTGCTGGAGAGGAGAGCAACACATGCTTCACCACCCTCATGGGGAAGAAATTCTTCCTAATGTCTAACCTGAATCAATCTATCTCTAGTTTTAATCCATTCCCTCCAGTCCTACCACTGCCCCACAGCCTAAGAAGTCCCTCCCCAGCTTTCTTTCAGATACTGGAAGGCCACAATAAGGTCTCCCCGGAGCCTTCTCTTCTCCTGACTGAGAAACCCCAACTCTCTCAGTCTGTCCCCATAGGAGAGGTGCTCCAGCCCTCTGAGCATTCTCCTGGCCCTTCTCTGGACACATTCCAGCATGTCCATAGCCTTCCTGTAACAGGGGCTCCAGAACTGGACGTAATACTGGTTTTTTTGTATATAATGCCCAAGTATTATGGCACTATCATACTGCCAAATTCTCTCTTCTTTTATTTAGAAAATAATTGTTATGGTTCTCCACTACTGCTTGATGGACTTTTACATTAATAGCATCACCCTCACTTGACTTTTTTTCTCCTCCTTTTTCTCCTTCCGTTAAAATGGAAAGATCAAAGCACAATTTTAAAAGCTCAAATTTTAGTGTAATTTAAGCAAAGTAAATACAGAGTGACTACACATTATGTTCATAATCAAGAATCAGATTTGCCCAGTTTTAGGAAATCCAGCTGTTTTGTCTTGTGTAGTCGGTAAAAAATGAGAAACAAAATTACCTTTGTCAGAGGCTATCAGTTAAACTCCACCATTTGAAGACTGATGAATTACAGTCCAGCTAGAGCATGTGGAGAGATTTCAATAAATACAGCTGTAAAGGGAATTAACAGTAAAAGAGGAAAAAAAAAAAAAAAGAATCAGTCACCCCAAAAGGCTGAGTGTCAGAACATTTCATTTTACCATTTCTATAATGTCTCGTTTTATTTATTACAAAGCTAAACTGATTTGGTTCAAAATGTCATTTTTCACTTTAAAAATTACTTCTAAATTATTGCAAGGGAGTAAGTTACTTAAAATGGAAAAGCTTTCATTTGGATTGAACAATGTAGTTCATATCAGCCCAAAGTGATCTCTTTCATCTTCTGAAAAATAGGGTGAGGGGAAAAAAAAAATTCTCTTTGAATTGGAAAGGAATTAAATTTTACGGGGAGTGGTTTTGTTGGAGTGGGGGGGAAAGCAGCAGCTCCAAAACAATAAAGCCATTATTCACCAAAATGCTCCAGTCCTGAAACACCTTGGTGCCTCTTTCTTTCGTTTCACAAATGACCTTTGTGCTGCCTGAAGATAAACTATCTATTTCTCTTACCCTTTTGCAAAGACTGGTCCTCTCAGCCCAGCTGCAGCAACAACCCCAAGTGCAGCAACTATACCTCCGGATGGCACAGCCACCAAATGGGCTGAACTTGTGGTTAGTCTCCAGAGGAGTTTCTATGGGCTTGGACAGTCACACAGGTCTTGGATCCAACCACAAATCACTCACTGTGTCTGCCTGAGGAGTACACAGGTGGGGGTGGACCAGACCTAGGTGGACCTGCCCCCCCAGTGCAGTTCCTCACCAGCTCAGTGGTCTGGGGGCTTCAGGCAAATGCTCCAAGGAGCCTTTTGCCCTCTTCCTTGACAGTCAGTTTGTTGCACTTTCCTGCTTTCCTTCTCCTTCTCAACCCAGATCTTTCCTTCCTGTGAAATCCAGCCGCCTCCAGACCCATCCTTGATCCCTTCTTTCCAACAGGTCAACCACCAGATGACCCTTCACAAAACTCAGATTTTATTTTGTTTCTTTTTCTGTTTGCCTATGGTAATACACAGCTCTTTTCTCAGAGGGAAGATGGGGAGGAAAGGATGGCCAACTTTCACTTGAGCAGAGCGCGAGGACTTTTTCTAATGGGTGCAAGAGTATTTGCTGACACTACGTGTGGGTTTCAGCTCTTGCATAAGCAAAAGCAGCAACATGTCAGGGCTCTTCAGCCGTATCCACTCCTCAAATAGGTTTTGGCTGCCTGTGCTCAGGGGCAGCTCTGATGAGGTGTAGCTGTGACCTGGGATCAGTCCTGGGGAAAGAACTGCATGAGAAAGGTTTGTGATGAAACCTCTTGGGATGTCCAGCCTCTCGCTTTGGAGCTACTATTCACCTCAAGCACTCAGCCTCGGTCCCAAGCCACTGCCTGTCTGTCCAGGTCCTTTGCTGACCTTGGTTCATAGTCTCAGCCCATCATTTACTTTAGCCCCAGACAAGCCCTCAGCCCTGCCTGCACCCAGCTAAGCTTCTATAAAATCCTAAAATTCCTAGAGCAATCAAGCCAAATTAAGACTCATAGATAAGTCTCCATGGTAACTGTATATAAAACGCTTAGAATCATAGAATCATTTTCGTTGGAAGAGACCTCTAAGATCACCAAGTCCAATGATTAACCCAGCACTGCCAGGCATCATTGCCAGGTGATGCCATGTCCCTCAGCACCACATCTACACGGCTTTTAAGTGCCACTTCCCTGGGCAGCCTGTCCACTGCTTGACAACCCTTTCGGGGAAGACATTTTTCCTAATGTCCAACACAAACCTCCGCTGGAGCTCTTTGAGGATGTTTCCTCTTGTCCTATAACTTGCTACTTGGGAGAAGACGCTACCCCCCACCTCGCTACAACCTCCCTTCAGGTAGTTGTAGAGAGCAGTAAGGTCTCCCCTCAGCCTCCTCTTCTCCAGGCTAAACAACCCCAGTTCCCTCTCTCCTCATGAGACTTGTGCTCTACAACCTTCACCAGCTTTGTTGCCCTTCTCTGGACATATTTGAGCACCTCAATGCCCTTCTTGTATTAAGGGACCCAAAACTGAACACAATATTCCAACTGTGGTCTTACCAGTGCTGAGTACAGGAGGATGATCACTGCCCTGTCCTGCTGGCCACACTATTTCTGATCCAGGCCAGGATGCTCTTGGACTTCTTGGCCACCTGGGCACACGGCTGGATCATGTTCAGGTGGCTGTTGACCAATACCCCCAGGTCTCTTTCTGCTGGGCAGCTTTCCAGCCACTCTTCCCCAAGCTTGTAGGTTTACATTGGGTAATTATAAGAGATACCTCTAGCTGTGCTTCTGTATCTATAAGCAGCAGCTTGCTTCACTCAGGTTTGTTTAGTCCAATCACCACTATATTAATAATAAGCAAAAGGAAGAAAAAATTTGCTGGAAAGGTGGTAGATGCAAACATCCTTCAGGAAAAAATAGCATGTGGGGAGGAATCGCAGCACCAGCATGTGTTCTTTTATAAAAATATACAAGCCTGGAGCAAGTCCTAGCCCTATGTATTTTCTGGAAAGATGCGCTCATAACATATCATTACACAACTCACAATTGGAAAAAAAGTGCTTCCAAAGTCTAATTTCTTCCTTGCATAAGTGACCTATTTCAATCAGTTTATTTACTTACTGAAAAAGTGCCTGTTATCTTACCACATTTCCTATTGCCCTTTTCTGATAGGAAGCTAAGGATCATGCGTGTTTTTCTAAATTAACATGCTGTGATCTGCTAGGTTTTTTAAAATGCATATGCTACATTAGGTCTCATTAGATAAGAAACCTGTCTTCCTCCCACCACGTTCATCCTGCCAATGAACATCAAGGGACTGAAGCATCCTCGACACTCCATGATAAATGAGGGTTAGACATAAGGAATGCAGTATTTCACTGAAGCTGCCCTAGGAAGTTTTCTTCGGGAGCAATTTGGGACCTCGGTACCGATTTCTATTCAATGGCATCCAACAGTAAGGCCCATGAAAGAGAAACTATATGTAAGAAGAGACAAATAACCTTTCTGTAGGCTACAGCAATTGGTTTGACAGGGCAATTAAATGATTGTTTGGCAGAATTTTTTTGGATATTTGAAACAAACAGCAAATAGTTCCATTATTTTCACTCTCATTGTCCACAAGACACTTTCTCATCGAAGTATTGGGAGGCAGCAAACAAATATTAACAAATAAAACTGCAACGGAAACTCAAAGCAGGTTGTGGTACTGGGGAGACAGCTGAAGCGTAGAGGAAAGTTAAGATTATTTCTGATGGTCTTGGTGTGGTTTTTTTTTTTTTATTTTAATTAAATGGCTGTAATCCTGGGAATAAATCTTATAAGATTGATATTAACCTCCAAGGCTGTGAGACCCATCCACAACCACTGGTTGGGTTTCAGCTCAACCATCATTCCTGATTTCATGGCTATTCTTGACACTAGAAATCACAGGCACGGAGGATCTCTGCTTCTGAAAAATTAGATCATGTTGTCTGACACCTAGCATCTGGAATTCAGGGGTACTTTTGAAAAGCCAACCCTAGTCATCCTGCAAAACATCATTCAGAAGCACAGTGGCAGGAGCTGGGGGCCCTTGGGCAGCAGACAGTGCCCATGGGCCATTCTCCATGGCCCGAGGAGTGAAAATGCAGGCACACAAGTCTGGGAATATAACTGCTTCAGATCTCCCACACAAATGCAAAGTGTCTGCTTCTACTTACCCACATATGCCTTCTTTAAATCAGTCTTCCTACCTAGGTAAAGAAATGGGAACACGCACTGATGCTGTTACTAACTCCTATAGGTACACTTGCAAAAATACATTTGTACTTGAAAAATACTTTGTTTACATTATAAAGAGTGGTTCCTTAATAAAGTACTTTCTTAACATATCCCCTTTTACTGACATGTTACTTTAAGCTCTTTCATTTCCTCACTTTAATTACTTTCTCTTGTAAGGAGCTTTGGTTGCACGAATTACATTGGAGCCCTTGCCTACAGTATCAGTGAACTCAAGGTCTGTGGTTCATAGCTGCCCTTCCTTTGGGTGTTGAAGCAGCACGTTGGCATCACTGCAGTTTGCTGCAACAGACGCCTGCCCTCACCTCTACAATGTGGGAAGTATTTTTCTATCCCATCTAATCTCAGCTCCTCTCTTTCATTCAGTTCCCCCCTGCCCTCCCCTTCACCCCACTGCTCTACTGCTCAGCTGCTCCTCTGCTAAAGCATCTCTCTACAGATACCTTTTCATGAAAGCAATCAGTGCTGGCAACATCTGCCTAAAAATCAGACACCTCTGTGGAGCGTAGAGTAAGATGTAGTGAAGAAAAGCTGGACAGAAAACAGCAGGATAAATCATCAGAAAGATTCAGAGCACGGTTCTGAAGACACAGCTACGTGTGTGCCTGTGAAAGCTGACCTGTGCCCATTCTCTGTCACGTCCCTCACTGTGGGAATTAATGACAAAATGTATTGGAGGAGTCGTGGCAAAGCTGAGACTCTCTGGGGATGTGATGCCGAACGGCACCAAAACTGTGAGGCGCTACTGCTCCTGTAACACCAGTGCCTTCTGCCCAGTGCCCGCCCGTCTGCAGCACCACCTCCCTTCCTGCACTTTTTTATTCTGCTCCAGTGAGCACAGCCTCATTTATGGGGGGAAGGAGAAGACCCAGAGGAGACCTCCTGCTCTCCTGGCTCTGTAGTAGAGAGCCATGTCCTACCTAGCAGTGTAGTGGGGCAAAGCAGAGCTTCTAGGCCTGGAAAACCAGTAGGTTTGAATGTCCTGAGGGAACAGTGGATGAGGTATCCCGATGCTGTGGTCCTGCAGTAAGGATTTACAGAAAGAGGTAGATCCAGTATCTCCAAAACCATCTTGCATTGCATCACGGGAGGCAGAAGCACATAACAGCAAAAAACAAGAGTGGAATTGAGGAGAGAAGGGAGTACAGAAAAGGTCCCTGTCACTTTTCCACACATGCCTGCCACCCTATTAAAACCTCCTGATCCAAATACTTTCATGTAATTGAGGAACTCATTGGTATAAGAGTACCTTTCTCTTTTTCTCGTTCCTTTTTTTCTCTTTCTCCTCATGTTACTATCATTAAGGACCCAAAGCCTTTCTAATTCTTGACACAAGCAGTGAACACTTGACACCACCTGAGGAACTCCATCTGATGCATCTTTTCACAAAGGTGTCCTTCCTAGGATGTATTTCACATACATGGCATCTCACTGTTCTGTAAATACCACTGCAATAGTCATTTTAAAAGAAAAAGAAGAGGGGAAAGGATGAAGTATAATTACTGAGGTACCATCAAGCAATGAGGAAGAGTGGATGTGTGTAAGAGATTCAAAGTATGATCTTCACTAAACAGGACAGCTGGTGCTTTTTCTGCTTCATTCACTTCAACAAGCTAAACCATTTCAATGCAGAGCAAAATATTCTCCTAAATTATATGACCCGCTTTGCAAAATCCAAAAAACTAAGAAAATGATGAAAAAAAGATCCTCATCATATTGTTCATTGATGTGGCAAAAACATTATTTTTAAATAAATAAAACTAGCAGTTCAGTGTAGAATTATTTATCATCTCTATCACTCACCCTCCTACTTCTGCTATCACCAAGTGTAAATACAGGTAGTTATATAAGAGGAACTTGGCTCCTATTTTATGAGGGGACAACAACTGTTAAAGTTTTTCATTGATGTTTTAACGCCCAAAATGCACAGTCTTCTTTTCCACCAGTTACAATGCCACCAAGCTGTAATTAATATATTCCAACTGTATACTTGCAAAGATATAACTATGGCAGACAAATTTATTTAACTCACACAAAATCTGGACAGAGAATTTTCATTTTTAAAATTAATTAATTAAATAGAAAGCAAGCCATTAAGAGAACTGCCAGCCCATTCTATCTGGGCCACGTTCTGTTTCTCTTTAAAAATTTGAAAGGCAACCTTCTCCTCAAAAGACACTTTTTTAAGAAATAAAAGCGAAACTCTGATTTCTTAGCTGTCTTGACATGGTGATGACAACTCCATCAGCCTGTGTAATTATAGAAAATTGAGTTCTGATGTTTGATCCTGAACATACTGTCGCACAGAAATATTATGGAACAAGTTTTGAAGGCTCACTTGCAGTGGTTGGTGGAGACATTTATCACGTTGTCGTTTCACAGGCCACCAAAGTTGTAACCCAAAGATATTACCTGCAGCTGTCATTCAGAGGGGTAGTCCAGACCATCCCTTAGTTGAACGAGCCTTTGGGCTGCACACACACGTAGGCCATTGCATGTGGAACCACCACACGCTCCCCCTCAGAAAAATCTGGGTTTATGGTTCATCCACGTCCATGGTCATCAACAAACAGGTTGGTGCCACAACACGTGGGAAAGGCTGGAGAAGTGTCAGGCTGTTTGGTATATAACACACTCGGATGTGTCTCAGTAAACACAAGAAAGTGCATAAAACATAAGTTGGGCAAGCCTCTGTTTTGATGAAAATGAAATTCATTGAATACTTTAGAGATGTATAAAATGACAGCCTTTCTTCCCTTAGTGTTAAAGAAAATCTAATTTCTTTTAATGCAAGAAACCAGGCTGTTAATTGAACCCATTCTTCACTCCAAAGTGGAAGTTGTAACAGACCTTAATGTTAAATAAATGTACTGAGAATTGCCAATCTTTGATTTTGGACAGCTTTCCTCTTGTAATTGAATCGTGTCCCAATGTAATCCAGTTACTTTTTGCCTCTTACTGAGATTTTAAGGACAACAAACATCCCTTCAGTAGCCAGGGCTGCAGCACTGGATCCATTTCACTCACAGAATTAGGCAAAATCCTGTTTTGCCTGATAGCAGTGGGGTGCCTAAATTTCCTTCTCTGCATGCTGAGAGCACTGACAGGGTTGTGCCAGAGCTGCCTGCAGCTGCCCAGCACTGCTGAGGTCAGTTTTGTTTCTGGTGTCCACCCTCTGAGGTTGGAGAAAGCCACTTTCACCTAACTCCCCTTCACAAGCATCTTCTGATGCAGCATTGAGGAGATGTAGTAGAGGAGAGCCACCACAGAGCCAAAATATCACAGACTGAGCTGTTAAGAGGATGTGAGAGATCGCTGCCGGAAGATTTATATCCTCAGAGACCACCCTAAAATGAATGTGAGGGCACTTTCTGCAGTACTTTAACAAGAAAAGGATTTATACCTTTATTTTAAAAAACATCCTTCCACATTAAAAATCCCTGGTGCCTTGCATCTTCATGTCAAGAAACCATTGTCCAGCTCCTGGGTCTCAGCCCTCTCACTGAGAAAGGAATATTCCAGGGATCCAGAGTTAATAATCCCAGCATAAAATGGGGTTGTTTTACTTTTTTTTTTCGTTTTCCATAGAAACAACAGAGGGAGAAAGAAGTAGTATTTGAGGAGAAGAGGAATAGTCAAAAGTAACAACAGATGCCATTTTAAACAGAATTCAAAGGAATAAATAAGATAAACACTAAACAGGTTACCTACATTGCTGGAGGTAGATGAGGTAAGTTTGTAGGAACACAGAAAATGGAATACATCATCATACAAATGTTTTTTCCTCAGATGCTAAAAATAGTGTATATACCTACAGTCTCTTCATGGCAACAGGATCTGTATATGCTCAGCACTTCTCACAATCCAAGAGACCTATGTCTGGATACAGAATCCTGATCCAGCACAGATCTTTTCCATTATATTTTTCCACTCCATCTGCCTTTCCTTCCTCCACCACAGAGATTTAGTGAGGTATTGTGTGGCAGCAAATGTACCAAACTTCTTCCTAACAGAAACCAGGCTTTCTGAACAAACCCCTCCCTTGGTCCATTCCGTTGTGCCCCTCTCCAGTGCTGCCAGCTCCTCCATTGCTACCACAGTCTGCAGTGTGGGGCACTCCTGGGGGACAGTAGCCACCAAAGCCATATTATACTAAATCCTGAAGTTTTCTGCAGTGCATCCTGCAAGCTTTATGAATATAATCATGCTCCTACAGAATCCAGAGGGCTCCCAGGATAAATGCCTCCACACCCTGGGCTCCATGAGCACAGCCAGGCACCATGCTGTTTATAGCAGTGCTGGGGTGACAGGGTCCTCATCAACAGCACACTGCCACACAGCATTCCTGCAATACACTACTGATCAAGCAAGGATATACTCTTTTTTTTTTTTTTTTTTTAATCAAACTAAAAGACACATGAACCCTTTGCTCCATTGGTTATGGCCATTCCTATTTCCCAGCTAGCCATGGTGTCTTCAACATGAACATCACCACGTTCAGCTTCCTTGTGCTGGCCACTGGTCAGGTTTTCCTCATGTCAGCTGTGGCCAGTCCAGGCTTGGGACTGAATGTACCACTGCCCTACAGACACAGTTCACATGAACCCTATTTTTAAAAGGCATTGCAGAGAAACGAGCAAGATGTCTGCCTCAACACAGATTTCATGTTTTAATAGGGACTGAACAAAACTTTATTCTCCGAGGCCATCAGCAGACACAGCTGTAAAAATACACCTTTATCAAGGAAAGAAAGGTTACCAGTCCAGACCTGCACCCCTGGAACTAGTGCCAGGCACGACTGCCATATGATCGTGATAGTCTCCAGTGTCTCCTTCCAAGCTGTATGTTACAGGAACAGGTAAGAGAAATAAAGTATACTTTGGGAGGAAAGGAAAAGGCAAAGGAAAACAATCTGGCAAAACAAGGTTTTAAAGCAGAGAAGGTGGCACCTTCCATTGTCAGTTCAAAGCCTCCCTGTAAGACTATTCATGTACCTTATATAAAAGACATCTGTAAAGAGTTCAAAAGTTTCCACAAACATCCTAGAAATCTAATTCTTGCCTAGCTGCAGAAGCAGGTTAAAGCTGCTTTCAGACTGTTCATTTCCCTGAACTAGATTCAGTTTAAAAGCAATCCCTCCAAAGAAAAAGAAAAGCCAAGCACCTATTAAATCTATTCTCTCTGATAAATCTCCATATCTGTGTCAGGTGTCCTCAGCTTCTATAATCCCTGTTCTTCAGCTTGCCATTCAATATTTTTTAAAACAGTAACTTCCTAAGAGATTAAATGAAGATTTATCCCTTGGCCTCTATTCCTCTCTGCAGAAATGATGTTTCTGATGCTCTTTTGAGGTGAATGGAGGTCAAAGCAATCATAACTGATCCTGTGTGCATTTAACTCGCACAAAGCCTCTTCTCTAATACTTGCTAACTGTACGCACTGTTAGCCTGTGTAAGTCGACAGAAGAAAAGCTACATAATAGTTTAAATCTACTGAGCCAGGCAGCCTCATCTCCCTGCACAAGATGGTTTCCAGAGATGTGAAGTGCAGGAGCTGCAGGTAACCGGTCCCTGACCTTCCAGGGATTGTCCCAGCAGAGCTGCCACCCTTGTTCTTGCTTAACACCTAGCAGTAATTTCGCTTGCTATAAAAAAAATCCTCAGCTTCATTCTGCAGAGGCATCTCTACCTAGTCTGTTGGATAATATCCTAAAAAAACATGGCCATTGTGGAGTTGGTAATAAGTCGGAGCAGCTATTTAACTGCAGATGACACTGTAGAAATTAAACAATTATGCCCTTCTAAAAATTCCCAATTCTTCCAAGCCAAATGTTCTTTTATTTATTATTCTTATATTTGAATGTGATACTTGCTTCTTTGAAATTGCCTGGACAAAACGAAAGTCGGAACAGTCCAGCTTAATGCCCTTTTCTCACAAATAAATATTTAGATATTTGCCACTTCATTCACCCAGAGTATCCAGGGGGCTGTAAACAACGTATTATTTGAGAACACTGCACAATTGCTATTTTGTCTCGTCAGTCCTCATACCAATTAAATTGTCCTTATCCCAAGCAGCAAGCTTTGAAAACTTAGGCAGCTGTCTACTCAAAAATACAAAGATTTTTTTAATTAGCCATGACGTTCCCAGCAGTGTCTGTCTGCTGGCATGGAGGAAGCTGCCTAGCAACAATGCAAAAAAATCCTCCGTTAACCCCCAATGGATCACGAAGAGTCTGTTAAAAATGTTCATCCCCCTCATAGGAAAGCAGGGATGGTTTCACTTAAGGACAACAATTCTCAACTTGTTATTTTTATGCAGTGAACTAAAATAACATTCATAAAGTATAAATGCAATGTGAAAAGGCCATGCGTAATTACTTAAAGCTTTAATTTGCAGGACATAATTTGCCATTCACATCTGTAAGCCTTTTGTTTTCCTTAATGGCAAAAGAATTCCAGCTAAGTCAGACCTACACCAGAGTTTATACAAGGTAGAAATCTCAGCAAATAGGGCTTGAACAGGCTCAAGGAGCTATTTAGTCCATCCCTAAGCACTGAGTCAGGATAAATTATGTATAAACCATTACTGATCGATAACATTTTACCTGTTTTCCAAAACTTTCAAATCCAAACAGTAGACAACCTCCCCTGGCACCCTGCTCAGTTGCCTGGCTCTGCCGACAGCTAGAAAACGTTGGGAAATTTCTAACCTAAACCTCCCTTGCTGCACTCCTGCTTGCTGTAGTGGAGCAGACATAAAGAACAATACACAAATATTTTTTTTTAGCAGTTTCTGACGTACTTGAAAATGGTCATCACGTGTCAGTCTTCTGTTGGGTAAGTAACTCCAGCTTTTCTCAGGCTTTCTTATGTAGCTCATACATCTTTACTGAATTGCTTCCTCTTTCTTTTGGATTATTTCTCCAACTCCTTACACTCCCTCTTGCCTTGCATATTGACTAAATGCACCTTCCCAATCCAAGCCAGCAGTAATAGCTTTAGGTCTGTGGCCATCACTTCTCCGAGCATCGCAGGACTCAGATGACCTCTTTCCTTTCCTGCCCTCCTGTGGGTTCACTTCCCCTTTGCTGCTGACATGGTCATGCCACTGACCAATCCCCACCACTGGCCTTTCTACAGAACACTGCATCAGAAGAAAACCAGGAGATAGCAAAGGCCAGAGGTGCCCATTTGGAGGTGACCTTCCCCCATGACAAAAGCCCATTTGCCTTAGGTTCAGCTAGGATAGGGTTAATTTTCACCAGAGGCTGGGAGGGGCCATAGCCAGGGACCAAACCAGCCAGTGGGATATTGGATACCATACTGACCTCATGCCCACTATATGGGGGTGCAGGATAGTTGGGAAGGTTCAAGGGTTTGGGGTGCAGCACTGGTTTGCAGGTCTAGGTGCTTCTGGAGCACTTGAGCTGTGTATCACTCATTTTATATATTACTTCAGTAGCATTATTATTACTCTTGTTTCTTCTCTCTTTGTGTTGGTCTAGTAAACCATCCTTATCTCAGCCCCCAGGATTTTGCCTTTTTCTCCAGATTCTCTTTCCCATCCCATGGTGGGGACTGGGGTGAGGGGACAGTGAGTGAGCAGCTGCTTAAACCACAACACCACTTCACCCCAGCAAAAAGTAAACGTGAGGCTGGAGGCAACCAGCCCAGGGGTGGGCTCTCATCCCCAGCCCTGCAGCCCCCCTGGTCAGGCAACACAGTGTGTGCCCAAACAGCTGCAGACAAACTGGCTGCACATCTGCTCTGCCCAGTTTATCCTTTGGATAATGGGCACCACTTCTTTGCAGCTGGACACCCGGTCCCCTGATGGGGACACATCCCTGCCAGGAGACCATGTCTGTCCTCAGATGCGCTCAGCAGCGATGGCTGCAGACGGGAGCACCCAAATTAATCCAACTTGGCCTGTGTTGATCATAAAGGAAAACGCACCATCTCTCTTTCAAATTAATTTTGTTTTCCTCAAAGGATCCACTTATTAAAGAAGCACAATTGAATGCCTTTAGGGATTGCATTCTGGCCAAAAAAAAAAGTCCCTAGTGCCTTCTCAGGAACAATGAATCACTTTTTTTGGTAAAATAATAGAAGGACTCACAGCCATCCAGTGGATTAGCATAAATGTTTATCCTAACTTGGCAGAGCTATAAGCAATGAGAAGGAATCCAAGAAAGGAATAAATAATAGATAACCTCAGCACCTGGGGTCAAAACACTGGGAAAATATTCCCTGCACTAGACGAACTGTGAAACCCAGTCTTTTGAAATACACACTTCCAACTTCAGAACGAAACGCCAACGGAACAACTTTAATGCTGTTGAACAGATGTTTGCATTTTATTGACATTTTTAGCAATTCCTGACTACAGTTAATTCAGTGCTTTGAAGAGGGGCATCGCTATGCAAAGTCTTGCTCTCGTTATAATTACGAATGGTCTTTGCTGTTCAGTTTGGTAAACTGGGGTCCTTCTTGCTCCTATGCAGCATGCACAAGCTACTCTGCAGCTGCAAAGTCTGCATTATCACATGAGAAATTGTCTTATCTATATCCTACTTCATCAGAGGTCTGTCCAAAACATGCAGAATACATTAATAAGTATAGATTTTTGGTTACACTAGGTAGTCAGCATTCACCAAAAAAAAAAAAAAATCCACTAGAATTTTCATTTCTAATCAGTTTTCTTTTTTGATTATTAGTATGACTGATTTCTTACCTGTTTAGTTTTTACTCCGCTGTTCTTCTTGCTGGGCGTGGAGTTTTTACTGTGGCACACTCTAGAAGCAACAAGAAAATGAGGTCTTTCTCAAAAGTCTCAGTCAAATGCTTCGTAACTCACACTAATCAGTCAGGTATGAACCTTTTAATTTGACTACAGAAGGCAAAACTTTCCTACCTGTCCCTCTCATTTCTCCTCTTCAGGTGACTATGTCTTGGCATGTGAACTTTCAGCCTGTTCCGGATGGATTTTTTGTATTAACCAAAGTGAGTATTTTGGTTTTTCAAGACAGCTTAGGCAGTGGGTTTCAGACCCAGCTCTTGTGCCTGCTTTTTAATTACAGCGAGGGGAAGCTGTATACTCAGAGGCATTCCTTTTGTTGCTGGCAACATAATAACATTTGCTTAATTGTGTTTTATTAATGTTAATATACCCAGAGGCTCAGACTCTGCCTGCACATTTTTGTAAATTGAATTAAAGGAAAAATGAATCAGAGTTAAAAGACAGCTGATTAATTTTATTCGTCTGCTAAAGGGCATTTAAGCCAAATGGTCTCCACATCTATTTTTCTTTAGAGAACAGATTTTATAGCCATGGGGCTAAGAGAAACTTGTCGGTAAGCCATTCGTATTGCCATGTGTCAAGGAGAGCTATTTAAAGCATTGAAAGGGGTGGACGTTAGGGAGAGGGGCTCAGCCCCTGCTCTGTACAAATGGCAAGGTTATACAGACAGGGTCTCTCCTGCCTGCTGCTGAGATCAGAGGGTTTTCATAAAGCATTTTTTAATGAAGCTTTCAGAACAACCCCCAGAGCCTGCTGCTCGAGACAGGCAAGGACACGGGCACAGCACAAACCCACTAAAAAGGATCATTTCAATCCATAGAAAATCTACCTTATTACCAGGTCTGCCTCAAAACATACGGTAATTTAAAGGCCATTGTTGTGCTATTTAATAGGCTCTCAGCTAGTCACAGCAGAAATCCGTCCTCGAGACAGATTTCTCATTTGGAAATGAACATAGTTTGTTAAAGAAGCCACCATTGGATGCATATTTATACAAAGCCTGGCCTGAAATATCAGCATGAATGCAGGGCTGTTCAGTGAGAAACCCACTCTATTTACCAGTGGTTGAGAAGGGGCTGATCTGAAGAGGCTCTCTCTACAAATGTATGAGCATTTCTGGCAATCCTCCTTTGAATGAGTTCATCACAACTTCCTATTCAAAATTGGGAAGTCTGAAAAGACAAGGCAAAAAAGAAAGAAGAAGAAGAAAGGATGTTTAAAACATATGCAAAAGTGGACGATTCAAAGCCCCCCTTATAGGCAGAAAGCACAGCAGAGGTCCTGCACTGTGACTGGGACATCATGTTAGGATCTGAACATTTTTCCATCTGTCCTGTCAACAAGGGTGTTGGGAAGGAAAAAGCCTAATCTGTAAGGGAAGTTTTTCTACTCTGACAGGTCCCACCGCCATGGGATGGGCTGGAGGAGGCTCCTAGCTGGCATAGACCATCTCCACTCACATTGCCATGACCAACACTCTCTGTAAGTACCATCAGGTCACCTTGCACTTCCTGTCCTGGTTAATCCTGGCACCTCAGATGGTTCCCACTACCTCTTCCCACAGCCAGTGACATAAGGGTAATGAAAATGACCCAGGAGGAGGAAGTGTAGAGGAAATAGGGAGGGAAGGGGCTAATCCTGCCCTGTGTTCCATGTGGACTTGTCGTGAGCCCGAAGCGGAGACACTCTGGGTCTCCTAGCTGGTGAGCCACCCTGGGCCAGGCTGTGAGTAGACACTACTCCTTTGGTCTCAGCAGGGGATGCTCTTCCTGTGCTCCAGCTGAGCTTGGCCCACAGCAGCCCACCAGTGGCCTGAAAGAACTTCCCAGAGCCCACTGGAGACTCCTCAGGATGCGCTCACAGAGTGAGTCTCACTTCTGAACTTGCCCTGTCAGGAAGAGGGAAATAGCTGTCATTTAAAAATAGAAATAAAGTTTCTGTGAGGCCCAGGCACTCATCTCTCGTTTGCTTGTTTAAATTACTTCCAGCTGAAGAGGCCGTCCCCCCGACAGCTCCTGAGTGATAGGAACTTCGTGCCGAGAAGGCCGCGTGAGCTTTGGCAGCCTTCAAAAAGATACTTTAGAACTGACACAGATTTGCTGTTCGGAACAGCCTGAGGCACTCCCTTTGCAAAGGGAACAGTGTGTGTCACGACAGGACCCCCTGCGCGCTTACGGCACTGACGCTTCTCCAGGAAAGCACAAAAAAGCACATGCGCGCGCACGAGGAAGCCAATTTGTCTGCCAGGCACTGCCATGCTCTTCATCAGCTCCCACCAGAACAGCCAGTCCCGCTCTCTGGAAGGAACTACCCCATACGGTAGAAGCATCGCTTACAGCAAAGGCTGACAAAATCAAAACAATCAGTGAAACGACGGTGTCCCTTAATTTACGCTGATTAACCGAATCACGGCGATCTTGTCGGTGAGTTTGCAGTCTCACAGGACTGCCCTGTTGGCAGCTGAGTGCTGTGGAGCCCTCATCAGGAGATACCTCGCTTGTCCAGTACCTTCAGACCAACGTGTTGTCGCGCCACGAGAAATAGCGCACGAATAGCCTTGTATGCGCATGTTTATGTAGCACTCTAGCAATGTCTCTGTCTTAAATAACACTTGAAGAATGGGTCCTTGAGGCCCACATGAACTACAAAAGGAGTACAGTCTTGCAGGCTCAGGAGAACTTCCTAATCTTCTTATGAATGAGCCATTGATTTTATTGACTACGACATATTTTGATGGCTTTCCTCCACGAACTGTTTAGAAGGAGGAACAGTTCAGAGGTCAGGAACAGTTCTTGCTGTTTTGCTGAATGTCAAAGAGAGTCCAGTTCATGCTTGTCACCATAAAACATCTCTTCAGAAGCAATGCTACACATTATAAGCTTCCACACAGACTTTTGCTGGTTGTTAGAGGAAAACTCGTCTCGCTCTGAAATCCTCTTGACCTTGCACAAGAGTGGTGGGCAACGTGAGAGTAGACTGGCTTTGGCACTTCGAGAAAGGGTTAAAGCCTGGAGCGTGAAAGAGAAAGAGTTTGTCTCTCACTACACACTACATTTCTGCAGTTAAATGCTTATGAGACAATTCATATGTCTTGGGGTCTGAGAACAGCTGCAGATTTGATATATACAAAACCTTCCTGATTGCAGCACTCTGATTCCTGTGAACTCCTGCCCATCTTCAAGGAACAAAAAGCCCCCAGACTACAGTTTTCACAAGTCTTTATTGACTTAATCAGAGAAATAAATGGGTTTCGTAGGTGCCTTAGGAAGCAGAGCTGAATGATGGAGTGACACTTACGTGGTTTAACAAGCAAGTCGCCCAAAGGAGAAGTGCAACAAGCTACTGAATGCATTGCCATTCACTCCTTCCCATCATCTTTCAGTTCTGATCAAGTGTCACACAGAAGGGAGCATCACTAACATTCATATTCTAAATCTGATTGTTCGGCCCCTGCATCAAATTGATTCTGTGAACAGAAGAGAAAGGGATGGTGGCTGGGCAGGCTTCCCGCTGGGGTATAAATGGGGCATGACTCCAGCTCTGCTCTTCCCAAAAACACTTCTCACATTTTCTTCCAGCTGGACAACTTGTCATATGAAGTGCCCATAGAGAATGAACCACTTAGTACCTGTAGAGTCTTCTGCTGCTTAAAAAGAACACATACCTAGGCAGACATGTACTCTGCTGTTTGGATTCCTGGGATGTAATTTTCTTCTGCTTGAACTGTGCATTCAGACAGGTGTAATTCTGATCATATTCTCAATTTTGGGTGAGATATTCTTTAGGTTCCTCTAATTTCTCTTCTTACGCTGAAGTGGGGAACTGTGATTTGATTCTTTTCCCTATGTTATGTTTATTAATATTTTCCTCTCAACCTCTCTACCCCAGGATCGCACACATATGCTTTGCAAAAGCCTAGTAACAGGACATCTTTATCCTTTGCCACAGGGGCACACTACCAAACAGCAAAAGGAAGCTTTCCTTTGCATTTCCTCCTTGGCAAAAAAAAAAAAAAATCTTTCAAAAACATCCAGAAATAATAGTTTTCCTTTTTTTTCCCTTTGTGTTCAACAATGTCAAGTGGGCCCTTTAAGCTGAAATCCCCAAACCCCATCAGTACTGAAGGTTAAGCTGCTTTGAGAGTCACTTGGCAGTTCTTGCAGCTTAAAATACTCCTCGTAAGAAGATGTTAATTACCTTTTCAAGAAGGATACTACCTTGCAGGCACTGCTTTGCCATTGTCAGCTAAGGATGGCTCCCTGCCTGGCCCTGGGGACCGAGGGCAAGAAGGAAGCTGCCTGGGTAGGGCACTGCCTGTCCCAGAGCTGCCTGGACTCCAGCTTCGGCCAGACCAGTGCCAGACCGGAGGCTGCAAACGACACACTTTGTTGGTTTGTTTCATACTTAGCAGAGGCATTGGGGTAGGGAGTGTGTTCTTTTTTTGTTTAGAAATACATTCCTCCAGAACAGGAAAATAAAGAAGTTGTCAGAGCTCTGGGTCAGCAAGTGAGCAGCTGTGCTTTGCTGGTAGCTCTGCTTTTTGCATTCCTGCCTACAGCTCTTAATGCTACTCTTGCTTTTACATCATTCATACATTGGCAGCTGTAGAGGCTGAACGTGGAATTACAGAAGCTGGAAAAGCAAAATTATTTTTCAAGGTGGCTTCAAAAAGATTGTTACCTATCATTTTTGTACAGAAGCTTTCTCATTGTTGGAAAGAGAGTCACGCTTTAGAAAACAATAAGTTACAGTTCAGAGACCCAAACAAAGATACTTAGATAACCTGCAACGTTACTTAATTTACAATTCAGCCAGTATCCACTCCAGGAAAAAACAACTGAATACAGAAGTCATGTGTGATTGGATACACTCACTACCTATAGGCAGCCACTGATATTTTTAGTAGTAACTAATGAAAGTCTACCCTTGATTCTATTGTACAGAACAGTCTTCTTACCCAGCCTCAGAAGCATGAGGACTGCAGCTGTCAGGATGCTGCCAGGGCAATTTGCTTGATGCAGAGTGAATGTTACACGCCTGCCTGCACAAGCACACGTGGACACAGAGAGCTCGTTGGGAGCCCAGGCAGAGCTCCAATTAGGAACAGGGGTGAGTTTGCTTGAAATATATTTATTTTGATTAAAGGCTTTCCATTTTAATATATCTCCGCTTCTTTTTTTTTTATCACATGATCCCACAGATTCTGCTACTGGTCCAGTTGTTCCATCAGGCTTACTCCAGCAAGAGGTCAACATCAGATATGCACTCTGACACGGGCAGTTAGGGATACCCTGCCAAGCAGCAGCTGGTACAAGAGCTTAGTTTGCTCTGATTTCATAACAGCTACTCAAGAAAATAGTTGAAGCTTCATTTAGGAAGAGAAAAAAACCCAAAGGGATACCCTGGGACTTTGTTCCTCCTTCCCACTTCACTCCCGCTCTACTGTCCATACACGGTGAACACTGTGTATAAACCTATATAAAACCAACTACAGACACTCTTCATCAACAGTGCAATGCTCCAAATACACAGCCAGAGTGAGACCTGTATTTCTCATCTCTCTTTTTTTGGATATACGATGCACTGACACATTTTTTTTCCATAAAGATAGGAAACAATTTGCCTCTCCTCATGGCCTGTTCCTCCATACACACTTACTACATCCTTCCTGTGCAACTCATGTTTGAAAAGTCCCATTTGTTTCCATAGAAATTTCTTCAGCCTTTTAAATAATTTTACCATCTCCGCTGAGTATCTGAAAGTTTTTGCTATAGTCTTTCTTTCAGACTATTGGAACTGAAAGAAGTATTCCAGTTGAAGGTCTTCTATTAATTTATGGATTAGTATGATGATCTGGAGATTTTTTTTTTTCCGCTTTTTAGCCCAGCGTTTTACTTACTTTTTACATCTTTTTTTTTTTTTTAATTTTTTCATTAACAGCTAGATCAGGTCCAGTCCTGCTAGTGGGAGTATTTATAAACTACAGAAGTGACTTGATAATTCCCACTCATGTGCAGTCCTACCACATGCCCACCTCGTGATTAGTAACTTGTGGGACAGCAATACGTCACCTATCCAAAGTCTGAGCTGGCACGTGACTACCTGCCCTTCATGATTATTACTGCTGAGGTGAAACGAAGATAAGCCACAATAATCCTCTGGGGACAATCAGACTGCCAGACACAGATCCTTTCAGCAGAACACAATGATCAGCCATGATGCCCCAAAGCCTGAATGCAAAAATGGTAAACTCAGCAGCACAAATGATTGATAGCCAGTTTCTGCTACCTTCAAAACACAAGACAAGTCACATTTGGAGCACAGCCTCTTCTGCTGCCTCCTGCAGCTTCTCCTGCTGAAGAAGTGACACGAGGACACTCCTTGTGTGGACTTTATCATCCCATGCTCTTTGGTTATGGTGTTAAAATACTACAGTGATGGTCACCTTAGAAATAGAACAGAAATTATTATTTAAGAAAAAGAAATTATGGAAAGACTCCCCAACTGCTGAATGTACAGCATGACAAAAGCATTTCTCCTAAGACTAACAGGTTTTTTCTGCACTCCCATTCACGCAGAGGGAGAAGTTTCATGTTGAAAGACATGGCAAATTCATCAAGTTAAAAGCACTGAAATGAAATTGCTTTCAAAGCCACAATTTTTTTAAAAACCTACCTAAAATAACAAAGGCTTTTGAGCAATAGGGAAGATACACAAGAAGTGCATTATAACCCTGCTTGATAACCATTCAGAAAGTTTATTATTTTTCTTCTCTTAAGATGTTACTAGAAAGTGAAAGTCAAAATGACCCTCAAATACCTTATTTTTCAATTAGTCAGGTTTTAGAATACAAAATATCACAATCACATGATGATCTTTGCAGATGTGGGCAAGTTTACACTAAACGATCAAAATTAATAGATATTTCTCTTTAATAACATTTTCTCTTAGCTAGTGTTTTAATGGGACTTGCAGATAATTTTTAGTGCTATAACATGCCCACTAATTACCAAAGCCTGCTCCAGAATAAACAGTAGGATTCAGAGCTCAGCAAGAGGTAGGCTCAGTGTCCCATTAGCCTATGCCAGAAACTAGACCCATGTGTCTGGAAGTTTAATAACCTGTGTGACTGGACCTCTGCAGCTATATCTAGGAGAGGGGGATTGACAGAGATATAAGCCTTGTAGAAACCTTAAAGTGCTTCACCTTCCTTGAGAGACTGTCCGTGGAAGATCCGAGCTGTCAAGGTAAAATTTGGAACTTTTCCTTACATTTAAACTGGGGCAGAGGGGACTTACCAAATCAGGAATACTGAACTGTCGTGATTCAAGCACAGATGAACAAGCTCCAGAATGTTTTTCTTAGGAAATCACTGGAAGGTATTATTGCAGTTTTGTGAAATTCTGGAGTAAAACTGTAAATAAGCCTTTTGTTATTGAGTCATCTCAGTAAAGTGATGAATGCCTTGAAATCTTATTAAAATGATGGTAGTTGAAACTTCTTAGCATGACTCAGGATCACTTCATACTTTAGCCTGGAAACTCAAAGCAGTTTTCATGAAAAACAGCTGGAGCAATACCAGAGACAGTTCCTATATTGACTATAACAAGAGTTCTCTCAAAGATTTAATAAGGAACAATGGGAACGTATAAAATCTCATATTCAAATATGTTAGCTTTTCAGAACAAAGAGATACAGAAATTAGATATGAAGTAGGAGATGGCTATAATCAGAAAAAAAAAAAAAACAACAAACAATTCTAAGAAGCACCTGCCTCTTCTAAGATCTTAAAAAATCAGATGCGTATACTTGTTTGGATTAGCCACACACCGCTATGGACTTGGTTGAAATACTAATGAAGACAACATCCCCTGGCTTTGATTTAGTTGAGCAATTCAAGTTTAATCGCAGTCTATCCCCAGGTTTTAGTAAGAGCTGCTATCACATCCCAAAAATACCCATTTTCCTGTTTTCACCATTACCAGTCACCTTCACTGTATTGCAGAAAGAAGAATCCCTGTTTCAGTGGCAGGCCAAATTCATGAGCAAATTGAACTCTTCCAGTAGACCCTACTTCTGAATTTCCCCAGAAGCCAGTGAACATTTTTCTGGAGAGTTCTGCAGCTTTCTACCAGCGCTTCAGTTCTACTGAAATTCCCACTGAGGCTTCATGTCCACTCCATCTGAAACAACAAACAGAAGGGAAGAGACGAGAAGGCGCTTGCACAGGTTTATATAGAACATCATTTCAACTTTAACAACCAGGATAAGGTATGAGGAAGAGTTGCAATGAGTAGAGGTCAAGACAGGTAGGGAAAAAGTCAAGAAAACCAGAAAGAGAAGGATGAAACCACTCTTCACAGCAGGCAGGCCAGTTTGCAGGTGTCTTCCTTGGGGGAACACACATCCCCAAGACAAACTTCACGAGCCCCTAATTACGCTGTTGAATATTTCTGACATCTCCAGTAGAAATATCTTGCTGCTTGACTTTCCACTCCAAATGTATCCAGTACGCTGCCCAGTAAAACTGCACCTTTCTGGCTTTTTTATATAAACTACATCAGTTATGCTTTCATTTTTATGCTTGCCTGAAGTATGAGTGCAGAGCAACCTATTCTCTCCTGCAGGCAGGACCCAAGCTGTCCTTTCCCCCCGCATCCTTCACTCACCTCCCATAGTCTCTTCTTCCCCTCAGTCTGCCTCTGGGCAAAAAATCATTCATCGTACCAACCTATGAAACTGCCTGGCGAGCAGAGCTGGCAGCACTGTCACGCTGGAAAATGCTAACTAGTGCCACCACCTCCTGCAGACTGCAGCAGAGATGCTGGAAGAACTGGTGCTGCCATGCACTGGCAGGGGACACGGGGAGCTTTTCCCCCACCCCATTTCTGCCGTTCTGATGGGGTGCCCTGAGCAGCCTCTGCAGTGGGGAAACGACTGGTGATCCACAAGCCACTCTGCTGCACAGAAACGGACAGAGCTTTCGTCATACCGGGCTAGAAGGTTTCTATGAAGTCAGGGGTCAACGGTCTGTTCTGTAGAAAGCACCAGAGGAGAGGCACGTGGGAACTGGTAAGCACGCACGGCAGGGGCAGCTAGCAACAGATCCCTCCATGTGTGAAAAACAGAACGACGGCAACAGCAAAAGAACAAGCAGATGAAGGAAAGAGGAGAACACCAAGCGATCGTGTGAAATGAGAGACACCAAGGCAAACAAAATAAATGTTAATTTACTAGAGGATGGTAAAGAGAGAAAGAGAGAATACACAATTGGCAGAGGAGATTGACAGCACACATTGTCAGAGACAAATGGAAAAGAGTGGAAAGTTATGAGACGTAAAGATAGGGAGCAAGGAAGAATGTAGGAGGAAGAAATGAGCGGATGAGTGTGTGGCGCAAAATAAAATAGCCTGAATACAGTAACTAACAAGCAGAACAATGTAAGAACTCCAGCTGGGATAATCTCAGCTCTCCCAGAAACCCGGTAAGCTGTCGTGTATCGTGGGGTGGGAGGGTGGGGAGAATGAAATGTGCAATAGAGACAAGTCAGTCTTACTCTATCTTGTGGCATTATATCCCTGAGAAGCATTTCCAAGCAAAAACTGTGTGCAGCGTAGGAGAGGAATAACTTACATTTACAAAATCACGACACATGCTGTGAGCCAGGCAGTACAATAAGCAGCTTATCTGAGCAGTCATCACCCTGTTCAACATCTACACTGCTCTGGTACCTTAGATCCCAATGAAAACGGGGACTGAGTCCATATTGGCCAATGCAGTGCAAAACACTCTGACTTCATCAGCTGCTGGTTTTTTCAGTTACCCAGCAGCATCAAGTCTTCAGCAAGCATAATCTTTTCCACCAAAGCAGTCAAAGAAATGCACCAACAGAACAGAAACTGCAGCCCAGGCCCCTCAAATCTGGGGACTGATCCAGCAGTTAAGTTGCAGCGTCCAGCATCTCCCTCGTCAGAACAGCTGGAGTTTAATCTCTCTTCCACGGCATGAAAAATCTCTCACAGCAGAAAGGTTTTGTGGCCATGGCACACACCTTCAGAGCCCAGTATATCACATGCCTGTAGGGCTTTTCAAAAACACGTGTTTATGCAGAGGATGGCTTGGTGTCGCTTGATCGCAGCTCTACCTTCGCGTCAGCGCACGGCGAGCCACTGTACAAGGGCACAGCCCGACAATGCTGCCAGGAGTCCTGGCATTTCCAGTGGTGTCAGTGGGATGTGAGTTTGGATATTGCTTCGTGACAGATCTCTGCTATACCACTTTTTGGCTTAGGAAGGCTACCTCTTGCTGTTGACCCCCACAGAGGAAGATGTGCTGGAGTCAGCCTGTGTTGGGAGCTGTATTTTCAAGGCTCTGGGTCTCCCAGACAGATGAGTCAGGCCTGCACAACTTGTCTGCTTATTAAGTGCATTACCCAAGGGTTGCTCATCAGGACACAGATTTCAGATAACTTCCTGCAAGATCCAGTGCAAGCTGTTTATGTGAAGTTCTGCTTGTGTCAGCTGTACTATGTCCTTTTTTCTTCTTTTCCCTATCCAATCCCCAAGACGAATGTATCTGCCTCAGAGCAGTGAGTAGGGCTGGTTTTCCTCACAGCACTCTTTTGTTACCTGCACAACAGGGTCTGAAGTGAATAGACAGCTCTAGCAGACGTATCTTAAATCAAGCTCTACTCAGTCTACAGCAGCTCAGATAGTAAGCTGCTGCTCATCAGTCCAATCAGCCATATCCAAGAAGAAGAGTTCAAAGGGGAAGATGTGCAAGAAAAGGGCTACCAGAATTGTCAGGGGAGACTAAGAGCAATGTACTTGTTCAGCCTAACTGAGAGAAAGCTGTGACGTGATAGGATAGCTTTTTATATATATCCCTGGAGGAAGAGGAATACCAGGGAGTGAAAAGAGCTACTCAACTGAAAGACAGCCTTGGCACAAGAACAAATGGTTATAAATCGTCCACAAATAGATCTAAGATGGAAATTGGAGTTTTAACCACTGGAGTTTTGTAGCCTCTGATCAGACAATCCAAGGCTGGAGCAGCAGAACACTGATAAAGGTGGCAAATGCCCACGATGAGTGTCTGGGACCAGCAATACTGTGAGCAGTGGACTGAGGCAAAGCACCTAACCTGACAGCCCGTGTGATTAGGAATATTCCTTCTGTCCTTAATTCATCCCAACAATTTAAAATCAAGGAAATTGGGACAGAGAAGACGAAGGTCTCCTTCTAAGTCAGGGAAAAAAACTAATCTCTGACAAACGGCATGCACTGACAACTCCTCTGTCACAAGGCAGAACTGAAAGAGGGTGTGACCATCTGCTCTTCATCCCCATGGGAGCATGAAGAGACACAAGATGCAGACATTTCCCCAGTGGGCACTGTTGTACCAAAAGACCCAGCCTGAGCCATGTGAGATGGTCAGGCACCTTTCCACTCACGTGCAAAGCAAAACAGAAACGGCTCTGAAAAATCTGCACATATGAAGTGGAAAGCAGGTAACTCCCACTCCCTTTTTTCATGGTGCAAAGGCTTTGAAACCGAAACCTAGTAATAAGACTGGTGGTTTGCCAAGTTGAGCACAGGTTGGCAGAGCATGGCCCCATCACTGCAATGAGCCCTTGAGTCAGCTGGAGCCTTGGGACACCCCTGCCTCACCTGTGCTTTAAAATAGGCACAGCGAAATGCCTTTGACATCTGGGAAGATGTCTCACCATGAGGCAAAATAAGAAACTAGAACCAGGCAAACAGTTGTTGTCTGTAAACAAAACAACAACCAAAGAAAACAGAATTGCTGGAAGCAAAATGTTGAGTAAGCAAGACAGAAAAACAAATCTCCCCCAACCAATTCTGGCCTTGTGGAAGAAGTATCCTATTGCTGTCCATCAGCTTCTAAGTCCACACAGTCCCCTAGGAAGGTCCCCTTATTTCTACCATCTCAGAGGACAAACTGTGGGTCTGCCGTTCCCTGAAGTCCCCTGCTCCAAACACACACTGTGGGTTCCCTGTTCTCTGGCTCTCCCCACTCCTTTCTGCCCTATCCCCATGATTCTCCCAGCTGAACCACCTCTTCCCATCCCCAGGCATGGAAATGTGACCTGTCCAGCCAGGCTAAGGTAAATAGACACTCTTCTCTGCTGCCCTGCAGTGCCTTTTTTAATGTAACCTGTAGTAGATGGTGTCCACAGAGAAGTGTGAACATTCCTAACCTGGTTGTCACTCAAGTTTACTTCTCTCTCAAGCACAGAATCTTCCTAGGCCAAAGAAACTGAAAGGGCAATGTCAAATAATATAACTGCAGATCCAGAACTCGTTTAGCATCTGTTGTGTTTAAGCATTTTTTTTCTTCATAGTTACATTCAGAATTTCAGAAGTGACTAGTCTTGCAAAGTCATTTTTCACCCCAAGAATAATAAGCTTATCTGAAGATACTCATTACTGCTTCCAATCCTTCTGCCAACTGCTCTTGATTTTGTCTTCATTCTTTGTAAATATTTGAAGGGCAGCTATTTCTTTGTAAACAAAACACTAGGCTTTCCCCGTTTGCCTTGGCTAGGATAACTGTGTTTATGAATGTAGTTAAACTTCTGCTTTATGACTATAAAATATCCTCAATATCCTTCTGCTTATAAACACATTTTTTTTGGTACCAGGAAGAACAACACAAAGACAGTGAAAAAAACCCATGCCACTCCAAAGTAACATCCTCTGCAGTATTCCTGAAGTTTCTTACCACTTTTGCATTATTTCCATTCACTGCAATGCCAAAAAGCAACTCCGTGTAATCCTGAAGTTGGCAGGGACTGTACCTGAAAGGTTACAGGGTGTCTTACCAAACTGAGATGATGACTCTTGATTTAGAGCCCCTCCATCTACATTCCAGAGAGACTTGCAAAACATGGCATCTGCCTTAAAAAGCAAAGTTAGAAAGCTTACATGTCTTCTCCCTCTGTTCTCCAGACCCCGACAATACCCCGACTGCTCCAACAGCCATCGTGGTCAATTAGAGATTTTCTTGCTACTTGCAACGTTGCTATGCAGTGACCACTGTTGGCAGACAGCTAACAAAATCAAGAAACCTACATCAAGCTTGAGCTGTTTGATCAAACCGCCCTAAATCCATCTCTGAGTCAAAACCATGGCTTTGCCCCAGTCACCTTGACGCGTGGCATGAGTGACACAGAGTGTACCAGAGCAAAGTCCCCGTGCAGACCAAGCTGATGGTTGGTCTAAATCTGATGGATGGTTTAAATCTGCTCTCTGGGAGAAGTGTAGCCTTTGCCTGTGACGGGAGGAACTTGAGAGACATAGACAGTGTGCCCAGGCTGGTGTTTTGGGAGGAGGAGAGTTCCCAGTTTCAGGCTGGTACATCACAAACCATGGAGCCCCGTGCTGAGCCCTGCAGCTCCCTGCCCATGCGGCCACCCTGCACTCCTCCAGCTGCAGTGACTCAAGCCGTGTAGGCAAGCTGGCACCTGAAAAGCATTACAAGTTGTGAGAAACATCCTTGAATACTGTAGGATGTCTGCTGTGAACAAGGAAATCCAGCTGTTTCATCCACTCAGCTTCCACTTCTACCACATTGCAGAGTCCTTCAGAGAAAGAGCCCACCACACTGGCATGTCTCTTCTCTGGAGGGAACCTGTGGGGCACCTCTTTACTGCTCTTTTTAGCAAAGACACTAAATGTTACACTGATTGTATTAATTCTGGATACTTCTGTGATCTTGGAAAATAAAATTCCGTTCCCTGTTAGTTGTAAAAAATATCATTGAAAGACACGAAATGACAACAGTTGGGTATGACTGGACAGAGTTGCAGATGGGCACGTCACAAACATTCTTACAAGATGTCTCTCTGTGCATGTCTCTATGTATCCGTGGGCAAGATCATAGCAAGAGCATCAGTGACAGATCCACGTTTGTTCACAGGAGCTCCTGCCAGCATCCAAAGTATGACAAGTACTGCAGATACATACAGGTTTCTCCTAAAATACCACTGAAATCTGGCTGACTTTTATGATGAACAACATACCTACAGAGAGGGGAGCCCAGTTTATCTCCAGATACTTACTCAGTAAGAGATAGTGTGTTTGCATGTTATTTGCATGTTATTTACATGATCAAGCATTGAACACTGAATTGAACTCTCCACTGGTCAATGCAGACTGGGTTAAGGACCAGTTACGTAAGTTGAATATACGTAAATCCATGGGCCCTGATGAGATGCACCCAAGAGTGCTGAGCGAATTGGCTGATGTTATTGCCCTGCCACTCCATCATTTTTGCTAAATCATGGCAAACAGGAGAGGTGCCGGAGGACTGGAGGAAAGCCAATGTCACTCCAGTCTTCAAAAAGGGCAGGAAAGAGATTCCAGAAAACTATAGACCAGTCAGTCTTACCTCCATCCCTGGAAAGATAATGGAGAAGCTCATTCTGGAGGTTATCTCTAGGCACATGGAAGATAAGAAGCTTATCAGGAGTAGTCAACATGGATTTACCAAGGGGAAGTCATGCTTGACTAATCTAATAGCCTTCTATGATGTTGTAACTGGATGGCTAGATGCAGGGAGACCAGTGGACATAGTCTATCTTGACCTTAGCAAGGCTTTTGACACAATCTCCCATAACACCCTTGTGGAGAAGCTTGGGAAGTATGGGATAGAAGAGCAGGTAGTAAGATGGATTAGTAACTGGTTGGACAATAGAGTCCAGAGAGTGGTGGTCAATGGTGCCAAGTCCAGCTGGAGAGCTGTAACCAGTGGAGTCCCCCAGGGATCAGTGCTGGGTCCGGTCCTGTTCAACACCTTTATCAATGACATTGATGAGAGGACAGAGTGTCTGCTCAGCAAGTCTGCTGATGACAGAAAACTGGGAGGATTGGCAGATACACCTGAAAGCTGTGCAGCCATCCAGCGAGACTTGGACAGGCTGGAGAACTGGGCAGGGCAGAACCAAGTGAGGTTTAACAAGGATAAATGTAGAGTCCTGCATCTAGGTAAGAATAATAAATTACACCAGTACAGACTGGGAGGTGATCTGCTGGAGTGCAGTCTTGTGGAGAAAGACTTGGGAGTCCTGGTGGACAACAAGTTCTCCATGGAGCAGCAATGTGCCCTTGTGGCCAGGAAGGCCAATGGTATCCTGGGGTGTATCAAGAGGAGCGTGTCCAGCAGATCGAGGGAGGTTCTCCTCCCCCTCTACTCTGCACTGGTGAGACCTCACCTGGAGTATTGTGTCCAGTTCTGGGCTCCCCAGTTCAAGAGAGACAGGGATCTGCTTGAGAGAGTCCAATGGAGGGCTACAAGGATGACTAAGGGACTGGAGCACATGGCTTATGAGGAGAGGCTGAGACACCTGGGGCTCTTTAGTCTGGAAAAGAGAAGACTGAGAGGGGATTTGATAAATGTTTATAAATATATGCGGGCTAAGTGTCAAGAGGAAAGGGACAGTCTCTTCTCACTCGTGCCTTGTGATAGGACTAGGGGGAATGGATATAAGCTGGAGCACAAGAGGTTCCTCCTTAACATGAGGAGGAACTTCTTTACATTAAGGGTCACAGAGCATTGGAACAGGCTGCCCGGAGAGGTTGTGGAGTCTCCTTCTCTGGAGATTTTCAAAACTTGCCTGGATGCGTTCCTGAGTGACCTGTGTTAGGGTAGATTAGGTTGTAGGGTAGATTAGGTTGTAGGGTAGATTAGGTTGTAGGGTAGATTATATGATCCTGCCCTGGCAGGGGGGTTGAACTCGAAGATCTACAAGGTCCCTTTCAACCCCTAACACTCTGTGATTCTGTGAATTTTTCAGGGCTGTTGTGTGGATATGTGATAATCTTAAGAAGAAATTCAAGCTGACTAACCGAAACATGGAGAGGAGCCACTCAAACGTGCAGTTTGGTATCCGCGTTTCTCTTGGTAAGAGCTCAGTTTACACACACCTCTGGGACCAACCCCTTCCCTGCAGAGTCCCCAGGCTGGGGACATCACCTCTGAATTTCTCCCCAGAGCAGAACACCTCCATTTCACTTCTGAACAGAGCTGTGATTTTATGATGCTGTTTCTGATAGTGTATTGTACTGAGTAAGACAAAAAAGACATGCTTGGCAATCAATGTCAGATTATTAACACAGCCAGCTGGGTAATTTGTTAGGGCTTTTCTGACACCATTAATGGTGTTCTGCTGCTCCAACCTTGGATTGTCTGATCAGAGGCTACAAAACATTAGTGTTTCAAAAGGACCTGCTATTTTCAGACAGCAATGCACCTCTCAGTTCTCTTTGCGTTTACCCTGCCTTCCACCTTCATCAAATTCAGTAGCATCTGCAATTGCCACCCACTGGGTTCTGCAACCACTTCTTGGGCAGCATTCCACTGAAAATGCTCAATGAAAAATGTCCTTATAAATATTTTAAAAGGGAAAAAGTAGAGTCTATCCAAACAGGGTTTGTCTTTTTTTTTTTTTTTAAATTAAATACTACAATTATAATTAATTTGTAAGTCCACAGAATGGTCAACATTAGAAGCCATTTTTTTTTAGGAGAAGATCTTTAATTGACAGTTATGGATTTACATTTCCAAGTTCCACTCCATCTTTTCTAGCAACTGAATGTATACGAGCTAAAGAAAAAGCTGTACAATGACAGTACAGCAGTCATTAAAATTTATTATAGTAGCTTTGAGTTGCTATCATCTAGGGAAGGGGAGATGTTTAATCTAAGAAACAAAATTAATTTGTTTTATATTATCCTTCAAACTGGAAAACTACTTTGGAGTACCAAGATTATTATCACATTCCCAGAGTGCATATAAATGTCACTTTCTTCAAGTCAAACTTGGAACTGTAAACCACAAAAATCCAATATTGTTACCACAACTCTTATTACAGCCACATATCTTTATATTCTAGCTGTTACTGTTAACGCTGTTAGTTTGCTGCTTCCTAAACATCTGCTGTGTGTTGAAGATACAGAAGATGAGGTGTCTGCCTTGTGGAGGCTATGCCTTTAGACAGATAATAAATCACACTGGGAATAGACAGGAAGTGTATTTAAGTCTCGTGATGAGAGAAAAGATTGCCTTGCTGCATTTTAGTTGCTCTGTTATAACCCACTGGTATGAACACTACTTTGGAATAAAAGTTAACAGGCTTAACAGGGAATGACAGAGTTATTCCAGAATGCCTTTGAGAAATGGTTCTTCATAAACAGGCAGCATGCCAGTTCACTACTACAAGCTCGCTCCATGTCTGTGTATATCTGTGTGGATAGGAAAGGAGAATGAGCCTTCTTCATCGAGCTGAGCCATCCAGAGAGAGTCAGAACTGAGACTGGGAGCCAAAACCTGAGCTCAAAAGGCTATTAATGCTTTGCAAGTTCTTTAGCTGAAAGCTGATACATAAATATTTTTAATTCCTGTACCAAATACCAAGGCTTATATATAATGGCAGGAGATTTTAAATAAGATTGTGAGCCTGAAGCATGGAAGTGTCACAAAGGAGCTGCATTGCGAGACAGGTAACAGTTAAAGGTTTTTTTCACGCAGTGATTAAGACTTCTCTCTGTCCCCCACCTTTATGTAATCCTATTAAAGGTCCTATTAGCCCTCACTATGAAATTAAGGGCTTCAGACCCCTGGACCACGGTGCCCCACAGCCATGTATCTTAGAGTGCTGCCCAAGGCCTCATCCTCCAGATTAGTGGCAAGTGGTAGGAATGGATGACTGTTCCACCTACTTCAGGTGTCACATGCTTTAGTTGTGCAACAGCCCCTGCACAGGACCCCGAGCAGTTTCATTGCTCTCAGTAGCAGGAGGGCTGATGTGCCTTGCAGCAAAGGTCTCTCCCTGTGTGTCACCTGTTATTTGCAGCTCCTCCAGTGCAGCCTCATAAAGCCCTGACAAATCCATCAGGGAGGTTCACAGCATCACATTTGCTGTGAGGAGGAATGAGGTGCTCCTGCCCATGCCCATGCCAACACCTACACCCATCCCCACATCCTCCCTCCATTCCCACAGCCCTGCTGCACAGCTCTTGCAGGCTCTGGCAGGGAAAGGATTCACCTGCAAGGATGTCGTTATAGCACTGAAACAACTTGGAGCTGGCAGAGCAGCTGTGTGGTCAGCCTCACTTCCCACCTTTCTAAAGGTCTCCCTTGCTTTATGGTGTGCCACAAGGTATGTCCCATTCCTGGCATGAGTTCTGGTGAAGTGGGCATGGTTTACAGCCTGTGTGTCCATTCCAACACCCCATGCATTTAGACCCTCCCTCCACTCCATGTTCTGCCACAGGAAGAGCTATCACTTAGCTCCTTCTTCTCTTGTGTGCAACCCATATAAGTCATCTTTCCACTGGAGCTGGGGAGACCTGCCACCAGTGCTGCAGGGAGAGATGTGACCAAGCAACACACTAAATCTGGAGCCAAAGATGACTTCCAAATGCCTTTGTTGCTTTGTGTGGTGTATTCAGCAGACTTCAAACCACCACAGGCACTTCTGTGGCTGTTTGTCTAGCCTGTTTCTCATGCCAGCTTGTTGGAGGCCAGAGAATATAAATTCAAGGGAGGCAATCTGCATTTCCTAAAATGCTATGGCATAAAATGTAAGCATTCTTAACATCTCCCCTATTAAACTACAGGTTTTGCTGTGCATTTCTAAGCGCTTGGAGCACTGTTTTTGACCAATGTCATGAAGTTCTTACCATGGAAATTGCTGGGCTCTGGGGTGCCTCTGGAGGTTGTATGAGATGTCTCTGCCAGGAACAACTGCAGGTCCCTGAGTTCAACAGCTGCTGAGGGTAGATCTCCTAGGGAAAATCAGGTGGAAGAAGGGAGGGGTCAGAAAGAAAGCAGAAAAATCCTCTGAGAGCAAAATGAAGATATTAAAGGGCAGGGTGAGAGTAGGAAAGGAAAGTCAGGAGGCTGGGAGAGTGGCTCATAGCACAGAAAAGAGAGAGCAGAGAAGGCAAAGTGCTACCTGCTTGTGTATTTACCCAGAGACAGAGGGACTCCCAAGGAAAGAGCAAGCTGTACCTGTGGGGCACAGCACTGGGGAGGCCTTCTTGCTCTGGGTGCTCAAAGTGCTCTGTCTCCCCAGGAAAGCGACCTTCGGAGGTTCAGAAGCTCTGCATGAAGCTGCTCCATCTGCTCACAACTATTCTGGCTGCAAAATCTGTTTGGGCGGGGATTTGTCTTTGTTATACTTTCACCTCCTTTTAGGACTGAACTTACAGGAGGGGAGCACACCGGGATGACAAACAAGGGACAACAATAAACGATGTCGATGATACCCTGTTCGAGGGAAGGAGAGAATGCGTTCATGGGATGGCCTGGGCCCAGCCACCCCGGTAGAAATTGCACGCGCTGTCATCAGTCTAGAGCTGATTGATGTTCCTGCGACTGAGGCTTGCCATTTTTTCTCTCTGTTCATTGCAACACCCTCCAAAAAAAAAAAAAAAAAAAAAAAGAGGGAAAATGATTATTTGTGTTCTTTGATGAAAAAAAAATATCTCTAGGGAAAGGTCAGTGCTACAAGTAATGGTGGCTCCAGAGAGGTGCTGAGCGTGCTGCACACAGGACCAGTCTGCGAGCAAGCATCCTGCCTTAGCTGCCAAGTTCCCAACAGCAGTACCCTGGCCCTCTGGGTCAAGCCTAAGCCTTTTTCACAGCTTTGATTTGGCTTGAAACTACAAAAATCTGTCTTGATCCAGAGGCTTGTGACTTTTCCGAGGGTGCTTTCATCTGCAGACCCCATAGCAAGAGCTCACACAATAGTACGCCTTTAAGGGAGAACTCACACTTAGATCTGTTCCCTGGCACTCATATCTCTGCTAAGCTTCAAGTTACACTTCAAGCAATAAAGGTTTGTAGGTAAGTAGAGCAAAGCATTACCAAAGCCAGGAGCTACAGAATATGCAGCCTGTTTTTCATACGTAGAGCAGGCCCTGGGTGGGCAGGTCACACAGTTGCAGCATAAGCACCCAGACCACGCATGAAAAGGAGAAGGAAAAAGGAAAAAGAGAGAAGGGGCTTACAGGTTTTGGGTGGAGTCTTGTTTTCTCCCTCTTCCTCCTGTGCCAGGGGTGCTCTGGGTGGAAAGATGGAGGAGCTGGTGGCACTGCACTGCACAACCTGTGCTGCCCTTCAGCCTCTGTCCTCAAGCGCACCTCTGGCAGTCCCTGAAGTGGTAATGTGAGGAGGATGCTGGAAAGCAAAGAATGAGCCTGAAGATATTAATAGTACAGGAAAATACTGGAAAGCATAAAGAGGTAAGTACTTAAGGGAAGCACAGAGTTGCCTCCCACTCTCAAAAACTGAATCTCCTGTTGTATCGTCTTTAATCATCACTCAGAGGCTATGACATGCAGTAATCTTCTTCAGCTTCATTTAGGATTTACATGACAGAGTCTTATCAAAATAGAACTACCAGGACCTAATTAAAGCTGAATGTTTCTAATTAAACCCAGTAGGATGAACGCATTACAATGAACATCATTTCCAATAGCATCCCCAGAAATGACAAAACAAAGTAGCTGTGAGGACCACACCCCACACACGTTTGCATGGTGGTTTCCCTGGAAGATGCCTCCAGAAGCTGCTGGCAAACTGTGCAGCATGGCCTCCTGGAGCAGCGTCCCTGAGCTGCGGCAATTGTCACAGCCACCACGGTTTTTCAAGAGAAACTTTAGGGGTTTGGACATTGCCTTGAGACTAAGCTATTGAGTATTGTATTAGCAAATCACAGTGATGACTCTACAACTGTCTTCGAAATTATTTCCTTTTATGTATTTCTTCCCCACCATGTGCACCTCAGAAGACTGACAAAAACAAACCCCTTTTATTTTGCACCGGATAATAATTGACAGAGAATAGCTTTAATTCAATACAGCCACGTATTTGTTAGTTTGGGCAAGACAGCATTAGCAATGACGTTTTTATCCAGTAGAGTTGTTATAGACCCAGTGGAAACTTGCTGAGAAGAGGGAAGCTCCGATTTAATACTATGAAATTGTGTCTAAGAAGCTCCTTACTGAGCATCTCCAAATTTCCTGCAGGAGACTCATGTTTGGACTAACACTAAACTGTTGAATTTTATTTCTGGACATTTCTAAGGAACCTGGGTATCTTTGCCATATTTTACCCAAGTGGTTACATTTCAAGTAACACAGTTTTACTTAAAAATATATATTTTTTAATGTTTTTTTCAGTCTTTTAGTAAGATATTTCAGAAGCAACTTCAGGGAATGCAATAATATAAATAAACATTTTTTGCTCAGGTTATCTAAAAGATTCTCCTTTTGGCTTATGTTCTTTTACAAATAAGTAAACATTCGGTGGCTTTTCATGAAAGATGCTGAAGGGAATGGATTCATATTTTGCTTGTCCCATGGTTTGTGCAATATGTTCTTACACTAACCTCAAAAAGAAGGAACTCTTGGCAGATGAACCATAACAACTTTGAAATTTGTTTCACATGAGTAGAAAATTTATTTGCAGTCTGATGAGAAATCACATTGTTAATGCAATTCCATCTTGTTATCCAGTACATACAGCTCTTTGAAACTTAATCAAATACAGGTATTGATTTTTTTTTTAATGAATGTTATTTATTAACAACTAAATTGAAATTTTGCTTTAAGTCACAGTGGCTTTGCTACCTTAAAACCCACCATGAAAAGAACTATAGCTGTTTGATGCACTTGATTTTCTTTTACCATAATATAGGGTAAAAGAAATGACCACATTGCTTGGTCAATGTAAATGGTACCAAGGATAACCCTGAAAGCGGAACTAAACTGTCTTGTCCTGCAGCGGAAGCAGCCAGTTCCTCACTGCTAGAGTCTCCTCTGTTGACAACAGCTTCCACTTACCTGAGATCCTTTTCAGTTTATCAAAGTAAACACACTGCTGCAAATGTCCCAGCAGCATCAGAACCTCTGTTCTTGCCCATGATGTCCTCCTCGTGCTTGCTTTCAGGTAGCAACATTAGGAGGAGGGAATGGGATTGGGAAGGAAAAGGGACATACAGCGATAGGAAAGACGTAGTTTTGGAAAAAAGCTACTTTGGAGGAAAAGAAGGCATGCTGAGACTGTGGTGACAACCCTCTGAGAATTCAAATACCTAACTACAACATTATAGTTTTGCAAAATGATGCTGTAGTAATGCAAGTGATCTTTTAAAAAAGGCTTGGATTGGATTTAGATTAATTGAATGGAAGCTCCACATAGAAGAAATAAAGTTCTTCCAGTAACACCCCCAGCATCCATGGCATTCTCCCCAGATTACGCTGGTGTGGAAGAGGTAATCAGATCCTAGCTGATCTCACTTATATGCAGTTTTTTTCTCCTTCTATAGCATACTAACATCTCCACCTTCCAAGGGGGTGGGAGGACTTGGAGCTTTTTCCCTTAGATGGATGTGACTGACTGAAATAGGGATCGCTAACCCATCGCATGCAAAGCTCCCCTCCCAGCCCCAAAGGAGCAAACCAGAACACAGGGACCACTGAAGCCACTGTGCTAAAACATAAGGAAGAAGATCACAAAGAGCTGTTCCTAACACCACAGTGTGATACACACTCAGCACATGAAAGGATCAGAAACATAGTGGGCTTCCTGGTACTGAAGTCCATGCAACCTAAAAATAAGTTCCCTGAAGGCTTTTCACCATGCAGAGGTAAATCTTTCCCCAGCAGAGAGTCTAACAGACCAGACAAAGCAGGTATGGCAGAGCTAATGAATTGAGTTGTGCAGCAGGTAACTGGAGAGAGAGTCATAGCCTTGAATGACCCAGGCAAGGGTTGGACTGTAAAAATAGATTTCATGCTGCTATTTTTTTTTTTCTTCTTCTTCTTTTTTTTTTTCTTTTTTTCTCTCCCTTTCTTGAAAAGCATCCTTTGCTTCACATAGCAGAGAGGACAAACCCATCTCTGAGAAATTATCTACCTCCCAAGCAAAGCCATGAAAAAGAGTCTTCCTCCAGGTACAACTCCCTGAGGGACAAGAGACTGCATGGTGCTCCTCAGATGTGACCTGAAGCTGGGGATCTATCAAATGACTGCTGAAAGCTCACTTGTGACAGCCTTGGAATCGACATCATAAAACATTTCTGTAGCTGAGGTTCTGCATCATGAACTGATAGATTTTAATGTCAGATGTTCATCATGACAGGACCAAAACTGCACCCAGGAGGTCTCAAATCAATTCCAGCACCTTGTGATTAAACTCCAGTTGTCCTTGGGAAGCCACCCTCGCAGGTTTAAAGACAATATTTGGTGCTGAGCCAAAGCCAGAGATATGGGACCTGTATCCCTATGTATGTAGGGGATGAAACAACTTTGAGCGCTGTCCTGCAGCCGTCTGCAGCATAGATATGGACCTTCTGCTTCTCAGCTGGTGCTCTCGTACAACCTAGGGGTCAGCATGGATCAGAGCCTGCTCCCAGTAGAGGCAGACAACCCTTCCTCAGTGGTTTATTATGCTGGAGAAGACTGTAGCCACATGGGCACAAACCATGTTGTCTTCATGCCCACAGAAGAGCAGGAGACTGAACATGCCAGACAAATGATGGCAATGCAGTGGCTACAGAGCAACCACGACTGTAGTTACCTGTTATGCTTAATACCTACAGCTCCTACTCGACAATGTGCTTGAGGAAACTTTCATGATTCACTTCTGGAGCTCTTAACACAAAAAGCCAACACCTGAACTGCTCCCTCATGTCACTATCAGGAATGGCAAAAGTTCACCCAGGGGACCCCAAGGACTCACACCCAAAAAAAGCAACTGCTGCTTCTTTCTTCTGGCTTCAGTGTCAAACACAGGTCTTTGAGCAAACCCAGGAGATTTAGATGGTCAAACCTGCTGGTTTGCATCCACCAGTATCCCAGTCTCCATTGTGGTTTTGGAGGACTCCTTAGCATGGGGCTAGAGTCCTGTGCACAACGCATCATCTGGGGCTGCAGTCTGGCTGTTACCAAGAAGTCCAGAAGGATGTTGTGTATCCCAAAGGAACATAACTTAATGAAGTGCAACCTTCCCCTGATTTCTTCACACTTTAAGTGCCATTAATTTTATACATCAATGGATGTAATTTACAGCAAGAGCCTAAACTCATGTGGCTGACACGCTGCGGGTTTGGAAGGGAGCTGTATGGATGTGAGGAAGGTGTAAATTAAACTAGGTCACATCAAGATTATTCTAATTTACCTCTTCCAGTGCTTGCAGTGTTGGCTTCCACTGCAGCTCCTGCCTCGAGCACCCCAGCCCATAACTTACACTAATTAGGCTCCTAATGCAAGATTCATGTTAATAAGTAGGTAGAAATACAAATGCAGTTTGAGTGCATTACTGCACAACTGCCCCTCAGAGATGGTCCATACAGCCCAGCAACCCTGCAAAGTGAGAAGGGGTGTGCAGAATGTCCCCATGCAATGCACTGCCATCCAACTGCTTCCTCAGTGGGCAGTCTTTGGGCAGAGAGCAAGCTCTTTTCTCCAAGGGAGTATAATTCAGTGGCCCCAAATCAAGAAGGGGATGGATAGTACCCACCCCAGGGACCATCAGGACAAGGGGTTGGTTTCCATCCAGGGCAGGAGCAGGGAACCCTGCTGGGGGGGTGTGAAGGGAATGAAGGAGGCACCAGGTTTCTCGGTGTCATTTCCCTCCTGTGAGCACAGCTCATCACTGGCTGTGCCAGCCCCCAAGTAGGAGGAGCTGCTGGCACCCCAGAGCAGCTGGTGACCACCTCCACATCATGCAGGCCAGCGTCCCTGGGAAAAATAACCCGTCAATCACTAACGGAGAGTCACAGGAGATGCTCCTGCTACGTAGGAGTAGATGCCAGAGAACAGCTGAGCAGGGGGCTGGGGTTTAATTTTAGTCTTGTAAAGTAAATTTGCCTTCCACATGATCCTCTCGTTCTTCCTTCCACAGCAGATGTAAATAGAAAGACAGTCAGTGGCACACAGGGGTCCCAGCAGATTAAGCCAGAGTACAGAGCTGCTGCACATATCGGTGCTTGCTGTAGCTGTCTCACACATGGCCCTGTGCTTCTCACAGACAGAATCTTCCCTTTCCTTACACCCCTCTAGAAACACGCCAGGGTAAGTGCAACTTGTGGAGCCTGCTGTGTGACCTGCAGGCACGTTCCAGCCTGTGCAGCTCGGAGGCTTTTAGAGGGTCTGTGCAGGAAATCACTCTCACCCAGCAGTGCCCTCTTAATTGAACACACAGTCCCAGACCACTGAGCGTTTGGCCATGGAGGAGAACCTCTGCATGCAAAAACTCTTCTCAGGTGGAATCATGTTTCACTCCTGGGAGGTTTATTTCCTAATCTACAGTAACTCTCAAATACACTTTATGAGCCTGTGAATGCTCCCTGACAGGAAACGGCCCCAGGAGCCAAGAGTAAAGCGTGTGAGATTTACCACAAGCCTTTTAACTGAAGGAGCACTGTGCTGTGGTGCAGGTTACTCCAAGGGGGGACAATTAATTAGCTTCAGATAAGGTCTTCAGGGTGGCCGTGGGGAAAGAAATTAATGCTGTTTAAGCCAGCACTGTAAAGCCTCCAGCAAACTCTGCCAGCTCTCACCCTGGCTGTCGAGGAAGGGGCTCCACTTGTAGGGCTGGATCCCCACCAGCACAGCACAGCATTGCCCAGCACACTGTGCTTATGGACTGCAACTTTATGGATTTCTGTTTGGGTTTTCTTGTTTGGTTTGATTTGTTTTGGGGTTTTCTTTTCAGTGGGTGTTTGTTCTGGTGTAGTCTGAAACACCACTGGCCCTCAGGAAAGGTAAATACCTGCCTAGCATGGTACATACCCCACCTTCATCCTAACCCATTCTCCACCTCACCCTTGTGTAGGCATTCCTTTGTGCAGAAAGAGCAAAGAATGAGATTTTACAGATGCTTATCACAACAAAGCCACATTCCCAGCCTCACATGCATCAGGCACTGACTGGGCCAAATGCTTCCAGTGGCTGTGTGTGATACTCACCAATATCCTGGGTGAGGATCTGCCTTCCCTTCTTTGAGGTCTATGGAAAATGCTTCTCAGCCCAGCCAGAGTCAGCCCTCCGCAAGAGAAGCATTCATGTTGAACATCACTGATGTACGTGTAATTGTGGTAAACTTCAGTTTTTCAGCCCCACAAGCAAGAGTAAGTGTCTGGAAAAAAATTGCCTCTTCTCCTCATGGGCAAAAATTGGCCTTTTAGTGTGGCTAATGTGAGAAAAACCAGACCCTGTTAACTCGGACCTACACGCTTAGCAGTAACAGGGAAATAAATTAGCAGCCACAGCACAAAAAGAAACAGAAGCGGCAGCAATTGCTCTCCTTTTAACCTGCTTTGGGTAAGACCATTTGAGCTTAAAATAAAATCAGCATGTACTAATGCTGCCACTTACATCTAATGGCTGTGGGAGACAAAGAGATGTGCTTATGACGGTATCATACCACAAAGCACAGCAGCACCAAGAGTACTTGTAGATTAATATTAGAAGTGACAGAAGAGTTTTAATACGTCCGTTAAGAACTTTGTGTTTTTAAAGCCAAAGGGGCCCAAAGTGAATAAAACCAGAGAGCAGGGGAAAAAAACCCCGGCAACCCATATTTCCTCCTACCTGCAGTGCTGAGGTGTCCAAGAGAGGCAGGTGTTTGAGGGAGTTTCCACGCATTGAAAGGTGGCTGAGACGTCCCTGGACCAAGCTCTGGTCAGAAGGAACTGCCCCACAGCTGCTGCTCTCCCAGGGGAGACCCCAAGCTCCACTCTGTGCCGTGAGGAACAGGACACTGCAAAGCAAGTCTATGCTCAGAAAATGTAAACCCTGTAGCAAATAAACCAGTAAAGTCCCAGAGAAATTCTTTTCAATGCTAGAGCCTAGTAATGACACAGTGTAGTAGAGAACTGTGTTTTGTAAATGCTCTCAGCCATGGGCTCTAAAAGCCCTCTGTGTTCTGTGTCCACGCAGGCTTGCCCACGTGCACTGGCCCTGCTTTGGGGAGTGAGGTTCTCTCCACCAAGCATGGCTGTGGCTTAGAGCAGAGGGACCTCGGTCCTTCGCTATTGCCACTTCCAAGTTCACAGTGGCCACAGCCACTCTTGTGGCTCAGGCCTCCTCCAGCTCTGCTCCAGGCTCCTCTGCTTTAACACTGGCAGTGAATTTTCCCAGTGCTAGTGATTTTCCAGGCCCCCCAAAGCTGCTTCTGCCATGGCTTCCAACTGAGCAGATGGCAGCACTAATATAACTACTGGATATTTAGTACTCAGTACTTGTGCTGTAGACCTCTGGGTTCAGTTGCCCAGAGTCAGGGTGATGGGAGCCACCAGGAAAGCGAGTGCAGAACACAAGTGACCACACGAGTCTGTGCGCGATGATCATTTTTGTTTCATGGCTGCTGGCATCCAAGCAAGGAGGAGTGAACCGGCTGTCACTCCCACTGTCACCAGCATACCTTTTGCCTCTCAGGCTTGCCCTACCCAAGGCATGTCACTGGGAGATGTCACAGGGAGGTCCCAGTCTTTTAGGAGGTGGCAGACGTGCCACCTCAGTCTGCCTTTAATTCATAATTCAAATCAGCCTGTGCAAGCAACAAAACAGCCCATCCCACCCTGGAGATGCCCCCTGGCAGAGGCCAGCGAAGGTGACCACCTTGGTAACAGCCCTGCAAGCATGGCACAGGTAATGAGTCTGAACAACCTCCTGCATCGTGAGGCCACCAGCTGTGGAAAGGATTCTTGCATTTCCTCATAAACCAACCTGAGTATAATCTGTTCTGATCCACGTCCACGAGCTAAGAAATGGTGATGGGCAGCCAAACTTTTCCTGCAGTTCTCAAGTTCAAGTTAGCTTGCAGTGCCAGAGGCTTTCATCAGATGAGTAAAAACCATTTGCATGTTGCGACTTGTTCTTAACACTTCTCCTGGATCTGCCAACTGACGAGTGAAAAACAAAACACCACCAACTACTCTGCCATTCACCCAGAGCTGCAGTGCAATTTTGGGAGCTTCCTCACTAAAAGGAATGGATAAACTTATGGATGACCTGAGACAGGATAAAACCACACCAGCCACATGTGCACAGAGTCCAAGACAGGCAGAACTTCAGCCTGAGCTACAGATGAAAGGTCACGGCATCACCAGGCCACAGCATCACCAGACCACAGCATCACCACGCCAGCCATCACACAGAGTGGGCAGAGAAGCAATTTGGCTGAGCTGCTTGGGGTGACCCAGCAGCCTTGTCTCTCTGTGTAGCCACCAAGTAGGAGTTGTGGCATGACATTTAGGAGGGTCTCATACAGACAGGATTCCAGCAGATCATACAGCAACACAGCCAGCAGTCACTGTGCCAAGCACAGATCTTTTCTGACATTCACAGGGTACCAGAGGGACAGGACCCAAAGTCAGTTCCCACTGGTGAAGTCATAGAAGCATCCAAGGTACCTTCTTTTCCCCAGTCCACTGATCCCTTTTCATTATCTGTTGGTGCTGACCTCAACCTGCTTCTGCAGCGAGAGGCACTCACTAAAGAAACAGGCAGCACCAAGGCCCAAATGTAGCCTGTCACCATGGCAGGAGTCAACACCTCACCCTTGATGCCAGGCTGGTCCCTGCAGCTCGCTGTGGCAGCTCTCCTCGTACCACAAGCTTACTAGAGATGCTGGAGCAATAAAGAGACTGATGATACAGGTCTGTCCCCACAAACCAGCAGCCAGACTAGAGAGCCAACACAGTGATGGATGGTACAGGCAAAGCAACAACAGTTCCAGGGGAAGGACATTTCCTGGGTAAGCCCTTTAAGCAGATTTGGGAAGAAGGAGCTGAAGTGCAGGAGCCCCTGGCCAGCACAAGACGCTGCGGTACTGGCAGCACCACTGCCTGTCATAGAAATCTCATGTCTGTCACTCACAAATTCTCTTTCATTTCATTAGAAGGGTCAAAATGCAACAGGGAACTCCTGAGCCTGTCCATGTGGCTACGCTCAACCAGCCAAAGACCAAAGTTACTGTTCTTCAAAGCAGGTACGTGTGCTCCACACTGGCCAAACTCAGCTGTTTCAGAGACTTACCTGCACTATAAGCTGAATAAACCTTCGCTGAACATTTGGTTAGCAGAGCACAGCTCCAGCCTCCTGGCTTGGGCAGCGTTGGTTCCTAGAGCCAGGTTACGTGTGATGGGATGGAAGAAGCCTCTGGCTGTGCCGCTGCCGTCATCTGTGCCTGGGGGGTAAGGAGCAGGGCAGGCAGCTGCTGGCAAACCAGGAACAGCATCTCTGAATAGCAGTATCAAGGTGTCTACCTTACCCTTCTGCTCCAGGCAGAGCATTTGCTAAAACCTGACATTCAAAGGCTGCTCCCCTCGACTCTGCAGAGCGCAGCGTGGAGAGCAGCCCCCAGTCACACAAGCATCCTCCTGGCAAACACACGCTCAGCTACACACAATATTAACACATCAGCATCTCCAGTGACCGTTTCTCTCTCAGAAGGAGCTCTAGATAATATAGTGACAGAAACATTAATATCTGCTGACTCAAGGGCTCCACCAGGAGGAAAACCAGCCCAGATCATCCCCTCAGAAGGTCTAGAAGGAAGGTGCTCCTCTGGTAGGCGGGGTGTGTGACTGGCAGGGAGGCCAGACTTGCTGGTTAGCAGCGGTCAAAGGCAAGGACAAGAAACGTGGCAGAATTGGATCAGCACAGTGTCAGCTGCCCAGGGGCTGGCCACAGCTCTGGCACTGTTGCCACGCACACAACATCCTCACCTGCTGCAAAAACCTGACCAGTGCAGCAACACAGCCTCAGGGATATCAGGAAACACTAGGAGATTGCTAATTGCCCTGTCTTCACCCACTTTCATTTCTTGGGGTTGTTCAGTCTGGAGAAGAGTAGGCTCTGGGGAGACCTTACTGTGGCCTTCCAGTGTCTGAAGGGGGCTACAAGAAAGCTGGGGAGGGACTTTTTAGGCTGTGGGGCAGTGATAGGACTGGAGGGAATGGATTCAAGCTAGAGATAGGTCGATTCAGGTTGGACAGTAGGAAGAATTTCTTCCCCTTGAGGGTGGTGAGACACTGGCACAGGTTGCCCAGAGAGGTGGGGGAAGCCCCATCCTTGGAAGTGTTTAAGCCCAGGCTGGAAGGGGCTCTGAGCAACCTGCTCTAGTGGGAGGTGTCCCTGCCCATGGCAGGGGGGTTGGAAATGGATGATCTTTAAGGTCCCTTCCAACCCTGACAATTCTATCATTCTTTCCCAGCAAGGCCTGGGAAGTCACTGACCCACTGTAGGCTGCGGTGGTTTCATGACCAGAAAGCAGGGCTGGGAGCACACTGTCTACTTGTGACTACTGCTGATCAAGTCATGGGCTTTGCTGGGACCCATGTGCCTGCTTCAGTGAGCACAGCAGGAGCTACCAGAAGCCATTTTGGATGTTAAAAGGTGGGATTCTACCTGTGAGCCTCAGCTCCCCTTTCAGACCCCAGGGACACATTTCTGCTCACCTGACCACCGCAGACATGTTGTTCACCTTGAGACAAACACCTCCAGAAGCATCTTCTCCTTCCCGCTGGCTAGAACGAGAGTCACACACTGGCCCTGGACTCCAACCCAGAGCACACAGACTGTATATTGGAGGGATGTATCACAACTCTCTCACACACCCCTTCATCAGGTGTTTTTGAGAGTGATGGCCACAGTGTGAGATGTGCAAAGCCAGACCCAGCTTGTCCACCAGAGCCCTCAGAAGCACACGGTTTCTGCCTGAGACCCAGCGCTGGTGGGAGAAGAGATCTTGTGCCCTTCATGCCTGTTTCAAGGAGGCACGAAGGAGCAGCAAGGACAAGACTTTTGACTTGACACCCCCGAGGGTGCAGATGCCCTTGATATATCAGATATCAGACACCAGCCACTGCAGTTACATTTCTGGAGTGTTTCTTTTTCGAATCTAAGGAAGTCCCAAGAGATTCCTCCTTGAATCAGAAAATTCCAGAAAGGAAAAAAAAAAAAAGTTTGCTCTCTAGACTGCAAATCCCATTCCTGGGAACAAGAAGTAGCAAGTCGAGAGCTCACAAAGCACAAGGCAGTGCACGGAGCACATGTAACTTGCTCCCACAACACGAAGGCTGTGAACATCAACTTCTCTGGCATGGGCCAATTCTGTAATTTTTGATTTCACTAGAAAGCACACAGCTAGCAAACAAAGGCATGCACCCCTCCACGTGCAAGTTTTATCAAAACTACACATAATTTATACACAAACGGAGTGGGAGCTGTTGTACCTGACTTTGGCATCTCATATACATTTACAGAACCTGAGCACACAGCAGTTTCATATTTGAGTGTTCTGTATGCTCTCATCTTAACTCACAACACTCAAATGCTTGATAGTACTTTTAGTGACATCAAAATAGGTTCCACTGCTCCAACAACAGACCTATTTACAACATTTTCTCCTTCTCCCCCATCAACACAGTATTTCCAAAAGGTGCTGGATTTTCTCTCGGAGACAACAGTTCTCTTGCAGTTGCAGGACATTAGTGAGGGACACCAGTTCCAGCTCTCCTCTGTATTCTCCAGGTCCTCCTCTGCCGTCCCCAAGTACCTTGTATCAAATGATGCCAGCTCTTCTCTATGAAAAACAAAGCTGTCCTGTTTCCATGCTCATCACATACTCGTGATCTTTTACTGAGACCAAATAAAAAGAGTCAGTCTTGCTCCTTATTTTTATACCAGGGACAACTGCCCCTTAAGAACTACACTAAGGCCATGGTTCCACTACACTAAGGGCCTATTTCGTGGAACTCAGGTACCCAGGGCTATGGTTGATCTGGGCTGGAAGGAAAATAACACTTACACCACTCCATCATGGATAACCCTGGGCTGTCAGCTCATCTCATGTCAGGCGTATCAAAAGAAACACAAGATGTCTGCAACAACAGAAAGACTAAAAGCTCTTATACAAATTGCTGAACATTATGAAAAAAATGTTTTGGTTTAATAAAGCAGAACCCTTTGTCTAGCTCACATACATTCACTTCTCCTTTGAAAAAAATAAGCATATTTATTTGCAAATAATCCATCTTACAACTGGACAGTACTCCCTCCATCCAAGATACAACAGCAGTATGTTAGCCATTCTTCAATTGCCCTACTCTCTGCATGGGACATCAAGAAAATAAAAAAAGTTTTCAGGCACACACTGGACCACAGCAAAAACCAAAGAGCAGTCCCTTGTAAAATGCTGCTAATCCATACTTCAGGATTTGTTTTTGAAAAGTTTAATACCTTCCCTCCAGAAGCTCCTGTGACAATGGTTCCAACGGTTCACATTAAACGTGCAACTTGAAGGACCTCCATACATTACTGGTGCTTCCTTACAGCCCAAGTAGTATGTTTGTAGCCCCTCAAGGGATAATCCCTTGGAATTATATGCCTTCTCACCCCATCAATGCACAAGTGAATCCAAGAAGGGGAGAACATCAAATCACACAGCCCGACAAAGGGCAGGCAGACAACACTCAGAGCTGGCTGTTCCAATGTCAGATGCCAGTGGCAGCTCAGCACACCTACAGACTGCTTAATAAGGCACTTGTTCAGAGAAGCAAGGGAAAACAGGCAGCAGGAGCCCGTGAACCACAGGATGTGTTTTTTTTCTCCACTATTAACAGACTTGCTTTTTCAAGGACCATTTGAAGTCCACCAACCTGCTCAGTAACAGCTGTAAGACAAAAATCGTGTGTATTTGATTTAAACTCCTACCAACAGTCATCAGGTTTGCAACAAGAGTAAAAACATTTTCAGGCAGAACCCAGGTTAACAGGGAGATCAAACTGCATCCCTGGGTTTAAAAAGATTTTATAGTTCATATTTCACTGATGTCTTCCCACATTCACTTATTACTCTATGTGCAGTAGGACAAAAAGGAAGAGCTTTTACTCCAGATAAAATCTATAAACATGAAAACAGAAACCATGAAAATAATTTATAGCAACATATATACAGAGTAATACCTCATATGGTTTCCACATTGAAATACCATAAGATGAGGTAAATATGCAGTTTGTTTTCTTAAAACACTACCAAAGACGTAAAAAAGTAGTGGCATCCAAGTCATTCTTAAAGACAGCAATCACAGCAGATGAGTCAAGGGAATCTTAAAAAGGCCATCCTTTTAAAAAGCCATATAAATATTTTTAAAAAGGAAACCCACCCACACCCCTCCTTTTTTTTTTTTTTTAAAATAAAAAAAAAAAAAAATTTTATTCCTCAAAAAAAAAAAATTAAAACAAAAGAAAAAAAAAATATCCCAGCAGACTCCAGTTCCAGGAGAGGAAATGAAGACAACTTCAGAGCAAAAGTGAGAAGGGGACAGGGAAACAGTCACTGTTCATTCACCAACTCATCAAAAATCTGCATCCAGAGTGAAGACGTTGTCCATCGTTTCTGCCATAACAGCAAAACGTTGATATTCCGACACCCGCTTCTCAAAGAAATTTGTTTTTCCTTCCAGAGAAATGTTCTCCATGAAATCGAATGGATTTTCTGCATGGAAGACCTGGGGAAGGGAAACACTGTCACACTGGGTAACAACGCTTTAAAAAACTCCAACAAACAAAACAGTCAAAGCCTTTCAAAATAATCACCCCTTGCTGTAACGTGCTGTAGAATCCATGGACACCTACCTAAGCAAGTTCAGCACCATCACTCCCCAGGAGTTGGTCCATGGTGAAGTTCACCCATGCAAGGTGCTTATCATCCTCTGAGGACAGCAGCACTTGAGCATGGCCTAGCTTTCCCACTACAAACCTGAAGAGGAGCTGAGGGGAAACAATGGACTAAATTGTCCTTACTCTTTTAAAGAGTGAGGCATATATATTAATGCTGTGGTTTCGGCTGCCACCCTCAGAAAGTGCAAGCACTAAACATGACCTTGCTCTCAGGCACACTGAGAGAGTGCTTTGTGCTGACAGCTTTCGTGGGCTGTCCTGGCAGGCTGGTATTTCAGGCAATTGCATCTCTTACCTTTGAGAACCCAAGCTCCATTAGTAACCGGTCTGCGACAAACTCAATATATTGTTTCATCAAAGTGCAATTTATTCCAATCAGACCCACAGGTAACGCCTCTGTTAGAAACTCCTGGAAGTTAAAATACAGGCAACACTTAGAGAAATTAAATTTAAGAAGGGAAAAGGAGAGAAGACTCCTGTGTTTCACAGTAACACAGTTGGTGATATTCCAGGCTCCCCAGGCAGTTGTCTGAATGAGTAACTTGCATCACTAAACTCAACAAGTGTCTTCTGTTTTCAGTAATTGTTTATATCTTCCTTTATTTTTATCATGTTTTTCTGGAAAAGGCACAAGAATTTTTATTACAGCCCTTCTCATCTGCCTCTCCCCATCCCCTATAAGATCCCAAGCTTCAGTGTAAGCTTGAGCTCAAAGTTCAAACCCACAGACCATACTGGCGGGAGCAGGGGTAGATCCAGAAACACAGTTTTACTTGGCTTCCACTCATTACCGAGTGACAGACTGGAGAGGACAGTGACATGTGTGAAAGCTGAACCCAGACGTGTGTGTGCTTCAGCATCGATGCAACACCTGCCAGTGTCGTGAGGCAAAGCTGGGGCATTTGCCATCATCACAGTAGTTAGATGAAAATGGAAAAGAAAGAGTAAAGCCAAACACTCAGGAGTGAAAAAACTTGTATTACAGATAGGCAGCACTTTATGTGAAAGAACCTGACAGCAGCCTCAGAAAAAGTCAGAACCCAGCACAGTACGCATGGCCAGAACAGACCCTGTCTTCTGAGGACAAGCAGGGATGTGTACACAGAAGTGAAGAAACAAAGATCTTGAAAGGAGAGAGGGAAACAAATTCTTCTCTTAGTTGTAGCTGGACGAGATGATTGCTGTAGGCCCCTTCCAACTGGAACTGTTCTATTCTGTACTAAACAAGACAGCCCTTCTTCCTCTCTGTCATTAAGGAGGAAACCAGCTGCCAGCTTCAGCTTCTCCCAGTTGCTTGACAAATGAATCAGAAAGTCTCTGACTCTTACTGTCAACATTAAGGAAGAGGGAAAGGATGGCGTAATGCATCAGGGATCCAGGCCTGAGCCAAGCACCAGATCCAGAATCCCAAAAGTTAGAAGTCAGTTTGTTTCTTTCTGCATACAGGACTGGTCCTGCACTTCCCACAACGCTGTCACTGTGTCCGGGTTTGAGTGGCTTACCTGCTCAATTTCAACAGCATTAACAATGATCTCACGGACCCGCTCTTCTGACGGTCTGTTCACTAAATAATGGAACATTAGACAAGCAAAATCACAATGTAGACCCTGAAATAACAGAGAACAATGAAAAAGAAAAGTCAGTTTTTCCCTCTTCCACAATAGTTTGCTCTAACTTTGAGGCAGCCTCATTCGGGTTGAAGCTTCCTAGCCTCCTGATCCTTTGACAGTCTTCATGTTACCATCTGTAGCAGGCACTTTTCACTTGCAACCCAGTTAGTAACATCTGAAATCCAACACACAGCACCTATGCCAAAATAACACTCAGCATACATATTTCTCAGGGAAGTATTTTTGAGAGCTGCTCTACCATGAAGAATCCTACCCAGAGCCCTGCTGGGTCCCTGTCTTCCATCAGAGATGCTTCTGTAGAAAGACTCCTACATCAAGATCTGCAAAACTACCTGCCAATTAACACAGACTGTTTACCTGCTCACTCTCTGCTTTGAGATACCTGTACAAAAATGTTTGTTTGAAGTTCTTTTAGTAGCACTTCTTCCCTTGCTTCTCCTCACAGCATTTTCAGAAAGAAAGATTTAGATTAGTCACCAAATCCAAGACTAACAAGTCACCTCTCCACACAACGTGCAGTTGCTGTGAGGAATTTGCTGCCATTTGCTACACACCTATTTGTTCATAGGTTTGTAATACCTAAGGCTACCGTGCCCCAACTCAACCCACCTTCACATTTCACCCAGCTGTCCTGCACAGAGCCCAGCACATTGTGTTCATTCCAAAGATTTCCAGACGAGCCTTCCAGCCAGGATAATACAACATGAGGAGACAAGCAATCCCTCACAGTTCGAGGTAGGTACCAGAGAGCTGCTCCAAGAGGTGCCTCAGTTTCTAGTTGAGCTTGCCTGGCTACAGCTTTCAGCCTCTGACTTCAGCCATACCCACTGCTGCTAGACTAAAAGAGCACTGTGCTCCATCCCTCCTCTCCACAGCAAGGTGGTGATTACAGCCTGTAAGTACCATGAGCATTCAGAACGAAAACCAGTCGGAAGGATTTGGCAGACTATGGCCTACAAGGCAATCCAGTGCTATGGTGAACATGGGTCAAAACCAAACCAAAAAGGGAAACCCTTTTTTTGGAAAAGCTACAAAATGCTTGTGATTCAGGTCATGAAACAGCCCTGAAACAACATAATTTGGGAAATAATCCCCATCTAGGGACAGAATTACATGCCTGCTGAGTGGCTTCCCGTGGTCTTGTCCAGGGCAACATCACCAGCAGGATGTGCTTGGCTTCTCACCTGAACTGGTGTGCCTCGCTGACTGGTGCCCGCAGCAGCTTTGCACCCTTAAGAATCAAAGATGCACTAGCTCAAAGAACAGCCTGGGAACAGAGCCTGAAGCTCAAAAAACACATTGTGCATTATCCATTTATCTGCTCAGGTGCATCAGAAAACAGTTCATGTAGTTTTCCACTGTGGATTCTTTTTACTGCCACTGCTTGTGTTACAGCATTTCCTGCTTTCTGATGCAGGTGCTGTGTGCACCAAGCCCCACCCTTCCTAACAGCTCTGCAGTTGGAATTATGCCAGCAGAGCTCAAGAAACATTCAGTCTTTCGGAGCTTTACTCTGCAGAGAAGGACAGTTACACTGCTGTAGAGAGGAACTTGGATCTCATTCTCTAACAACGAAATGCTTCCCTGCTCGAATGGATCGGTTCATGGTGACTCACAGAAACAGAAAACACAAGGAAGGTCAAGGCTGAAAAATTGGTTTTGCTTACAGATCATCACTTTCTTCAAAAGTGGCTTTTAAATTAAAGGTATCTTGGAAGATGCCTTCTTTCAGATCAGTTTGTCTAATCCATGGAAATTGCTTGCATTATGATAAAGCTCTTTATTCTTTCAGACCAACTTGTTCAAACCACTACCATGTTTATACCACATACAAAACTGGTCTTTCCAGTTCTTCAGTGCTGACAGCACCCTAAGTTGTGTGATGCCTTAAAGACAGGCCCCAACCACGAGCAACCACTGTCAGCTGGCAGGCAGCAGTGCGTGAAGCAGTGAAGGGAAAGGGGCACTTGTCAGCACATGGCCTGCCACACTCAGTGTGCTGACAGGCAGCCCCTCAGACACATCACATCTTCAGGTAAGAAGCCCTCCTCTCTAATGCAGACCTGTAGCTGCCCCCTCCCAGGAGATCCTGTCGCTGTGCAGGAACTCAAGAACACAGAGAGGAACAGTATCTGCTGTTTCTGCAGCAGCCTGCCACAGCTGGCCAGGTGATGGATGCAGAAGGCCATCTACAAGCTCTGGGACCCACAGCTAGGGACAGATGGGGAGAGGTACAAGGAGGCCACTTGAACCAGACTGAAGCAGTTAAGGCAGAGCAAGGCTCAGAGTCACATCCTAGCTAGGTCCTTGCCCAGGCCAGCCCCCACTGCAGTTGGGGATCATGCAATTCCACACCAGTTCTTGGTCAGCCAGGCCTTAGTCTCCTTTCATGGCACAGAAAAACAAAGGTCATCTTCAATCCAAAAAGTTCACCTTTTGGATCATACTATGCATCGGGATATTGTTAATATTTATGATTATGCCCTTTAGAAACATGCATTTCTGCTGAGGAACACAGCAGCACCCAGGCTTTAAGATCATTAGTAACTTGTAGCTAGGAGTCTGCTTCTTTTTTGCTTTTTACATTCCAGGAATAGCCTGCTCCTCTGCAGGACTCCAATCTTCCTACACATCAGCAGATACAGCTGCTCCACCAGGCTGCAGGAACAGGGTTGGGCACTGCTCTGGAGAAGGGAAGTCTCATCGATGCTGCCTAGGAGGCGATGTTAAAGCAGACACAGGAGGCTTACTGCAGAACTTCTAGGAAGCGTGACTTGCAGTTACCTGGCAGGTAACCAGGACAGCAGACCTTCCCTGGAGAACCCTGCTGCTGGCACTGGCTAGCAGAGAACTTAATCAGACTTCTACCATTTTATTGGCCTCCAGCAATGTCAAAATGAAAAGGCTCCGTTGCACTCAGAAATGCATACCCTACTCGCTGCAGGATTCTCTGTTTTCCTAGTTCTGACCCAAACAGTGCTTTCTGCTCTCTTCACCTCCCCTCCAGCCCTCCCTGACACCAGAGGTGGGCCACTCTGGCAAGACTATGGGATCTTTACGAATGTAATTCTGCCCTTCCCCTGGAAACTCACTTTCCTTTCCAGACAGCACGTAGGACGCAACACGTTACCTCATCTCTGCTAATAAGTTCATTGGAGAAAGTCAGTCCAGGCATCAGGCCCCTCTTCTTCAGCCAAAATATAGCAGCAAAGGAACCCGAAAAGAAGATGCCTTCAACTGCAGCAAAGGCAACCACTCTCTCACCTGTTTAACATAACATATTTTCAGTTAGACACAGAATGCTGTATTGCTCAGCAGCAAGATGCACTGTTTGCATCAGACAGACCAAGGCTGGAGAGGAGCAATCCCCATTTGCAACACCAGGTGCTGTATCTGACCACATCTTTCAGCAGATCCGGAGGCAGACGGGCTCTGCACACCCAACGGCACTTAACCGCAGGCAACGCCAGCAGAGCTGAGGAACCAGGGCACCCACTGAAACTGCCACAGTCAGAAGGGAAAGAGTGTAATTGTTCAAAGTGGCCAAGAGATGAGTACTCCTTTACCCCTTTCTGCTAAAAGGCAGGGAAACGGCTGTGTAAATGGACAAAACTGAGAGAAGAGACAACCTCCTGTAAATTAAACAAAAACCCCTACACTTCAAGTTCTGCCCGATGAGAATCGACATAAAAGCACATTCTTACAAGGGTGAAAGAACACAGAACATAATTCATCAAGACACAAATAACTGTTTATGTTACCCCACCTGCTATCTCCTCTGTCATATAAGGAAAGCACCGCATTACTGGTCCCAGTTCTCCCTGTCCTCTACAGGAATGTCTTTCTTCAGACTACAAGACCATCTGACTGCTCAGTGAAGACACATCATGCCACATACTCTCTTTTAAAGGTCTTCACAAGATCCTTGGGTATATCCTAACGTGATGGGTTTTTGCATTAAGTGCTGCTGCCTTTTCCCAGAGAGAACTGCAGAGAGTTTTAAAAAATAAAAGTAACCTCAGTATAGCCAGATATCCCACTTCCTCTACGAGATGCAACTGCCATCTGCTGGTTCCTCTGAAGAAATTCAACTTAGGAAAAAAGCATGAAGAGCAACACAAACTTAAAATAGTATCAGAGAATTTACTAAGGAAAGAAACACCAAGCAAACAAGCCACCCAGCCACTGTCATATACCATATCTCATAATCCAGAACTGTAAGACCAGGGCCCCCCAAATGTTTTAAATTTGGGAAGCTTTCTCAATGAGATGAAAAAAAAAAAAGAAAAGTAGAGAAGTACTTTACAAAAACTTGGGTAAGATGCATGAAGTTTGGGGGCAGGGGTGGAAGGAACACTGCTTTTTGAGTTAGGAAACCTTCTGATTCCTGACACACCCGATGCTGCTAGGAGTTGAATGAAGGAGCCAAAGAAGGAACTGCACACACAGCAAGCAACCCAGACTGGGGAGGCAGTGGGATGCTCCAAGATGGGAAAATCTACAGCTACCAAAAGAACCCCGCTCAAACGAGAGATGTGAACAACAGGTGCTGCAAAAGAATGACATTCAGATTTGTTTGTCTGGCTGAACCTCTCCATCTCCTGCACTTTTTCTAAGTATAGAGGATGTTTGGTTTAGAAAACTCACCAGAGCCTGCTCCTCATTTTTTTCAGCTACAACACATTCTTCAGAGTCAATAGCATAAGCTGAATGCAGAACACTGGAAAGGATGCCCTGCACCATGCTGATGGAAGCCGAGCTAGTGTCCCAGCTCCAAAATGAGACATAAAAACTAGAAACCTGGTCCCAACTGCAAACCAGGAACACCAGAAACATGATTCTTGAATTATTTTTGCTCAGGCTCAGCCATGCTATTGCAAAAAAAGGCTTGCATCACATACAAATTTGTCTATATGAACAAGAACACAGAAAAAGCCTGGACTTGTAAGACTTCAGCTGCCCAGTTCTGAATACTGGAGTACAAAATAGCAGCCAACTGGAAGAAGTAACTAGAACTCCTAGAAAACAATGTCTACAAGGAAAAACTGAAGAAACTAGGGTTGTTGTAAAGACAACAAAAAGACAGAGAAGCTCACAAGCATTTTTCATCATGTGATTCCAGTGGGCACTGCCATTACTATACTGCTTTAGCTGAAAATAAAAACATACATGCTCACCAGAAGTTACTTCTAGTTCTTTAGTTAAACCAGAGACCCACAAGCCCCTACATCATCTGTGGAGACTTTGATTTCACATTCCAAGGATGCAGCTCACTCCCAGAGGACTAGTTTGTGACATGTGCAACAGAAAGAAGCTACACACCAAAGGTGGATTCTCTGTCTTCAACCCACTTCAGAGCCCAGTCTGCTTTCTTCTTGACACAAGGCATTGTTTCAATAGCATTAAATAAGAAATCCCTGTAGAAAAAACCAAAGAGAACACATCAAAGGAATAAGAAGTGATTTATGTATATCTGCCCTAGTTGTTCTTTACTGGCTCCACCAGACTGAGGAACCCATTACACTAGGATCTAAACTAACCCAAGTAAGAGACCGTTCACCCCCCGAAGGGGTGATGATCTCTGGCAACAAGGGCACGGGGAGGCAGATGTGCAGAAAGTGACAAACTGAAGGTCTCAAGAGGAGGCAGGCTGCAGAGATGGGAAGTGAACTCAAATATTCTGTCCCAGGAGTGCCCACCCACTGGACCATGCTGCCTCTCAGACTTCCAAGTCAGATGGTAGCCACCTGCTACCCAGCGAGCCAAACCTCATCCTGCCAAACTCCAAAAAAGGAACCGGACAATTCCCAGGAACTGGGTAAGGAATGAATGAGCATGGGCCCTGTTCCCATGTTAAACCTTGGAGTCCTCCCACTGTGGGAAACCAAACTCTGCCAGGCCATCACCCTAGTGGAGTTTCTGAGGGAAGGTGCTTCTTTTCAAATGTATTACCACTTGGACTAGGAAGTTATCCAGCCAATAAAGGTGATGGGGCTCTCCAAAGAACCCGATACTTACCAAAAAATAAAAGCTGAAAGGATGCAATAACATACACTAATCAATTTAGCCTGTTAGAAACACCAGTTGGATCACACACACTCAACTTCCTGAAGCAGATTCTTTGCTGATGTGATTATTGTGCTCCTGAGGGGTTTGCTCTCACAAGGAGCTTGTCTAACCTTTAATAACATTTCAGATAGCCCACACTTCCTGCAGTCAAAGATTTATACAAAATATTAACTAGCCTTCTGACACTCACTCCCAGACAAGTCTGCTGGTCAGTAATACTTCTCTCCATTTTGGGGTCAGGCACATAGGCCTTGAAAGCTATAAAGAATCTTCCCCATCTGTCCCAGTAAGTCAAAAGAGAAGACACCTGCTGCTGCCCAACAACAGTGCCACTGGACCTGGTGACAGATTTCCCACAGGTCTGTAAAACATCCAGAGGTTTACCTTTTTTCAGGGTCTTTGATGTAGGTGTCTATGAGCAAGCTGTACATCTCTGAGTGAATGTTCTCAATGAGAATCTGAAAGCCATAGAAACAACGTGCTTCTGGGATCTGCACCTCCTGACTGAAACGTGCCACCTATCAAAACAAGAAAAGCATGGCAATGAGTACACTAAAACCAGCCCCACGTGACAGCACTCTAAGCTTAAAGGGACAGACAGTAGATCTCTGCCACATAGAAAGGATGGGAGCATTTCAGCCCTACTTTATTCACAGATAGGTCAGTAGGTGTGGCACAGAAGAAAATAAAGCAAGCTAGCTAGAAGTAAATACTTCCGCTGTGCATGTGGAATAGAGAGTTGCATGAAAGCCCAGGGGTACAGGAGAAGAACAGCAAAATACTATGATAGTAAACACCTCATATGGAGCAAAGCCTCAGACTTTTTGTTCATCGTTCTAAAAAATACAGAGTATGACACAAGACGTGTTCATGCGATACATGCACATACGCTATGACATATTCTACATGTTCTAGATATTTAAGATTTAAACTGGGCACTTCCAGTGAGACACCACCGATAACCTGTGGTGACACACTGCAGCCTAGAACTCATTTCAGCAGAAAAATTTCCCCACCTTTTTAGCAGCACTTAAAAGATTCTAGGATGCTGTTCAGTGACAGCAAAGTGGATTTTACCAAAATGAAGAATACGGAGCACGGCCCAGCCCAATTCCTCTCTACTTCTTATCTAAAACAAGTACAGGAAGAATTGTGGAGTTCTATTAATTCACTGAGAATTGTGGATCGACACAACCAGGCAGAAGGCTGCATTTAAAAACTCTGGCCAAGAGTGGTGCAATTTGGAGTCTTGCTAACAACAGTTGATCAAATTTAACTGAGACACTGGCCCCCAGAAGAACAAGTTGCTTATTCCCCTTGGCAAAGGTGAGATGATGGGAAGAAGAAAAAACCAAAAAGTATACATAATAAACAACGCATTTATGTGAGAAAACAAACATGAAAAGCCAGTAAGCCAATAAAATGAGTAACTGAAAAGCTTTCTCACCAGGTTTTCATTTACAATTCCATCACTGGCTGCAAAAAATGCCAGAACATGAGAGATAAAGTATTTTTCATCTGCTTTCAGCTTGTTCCAGTGAGGAAGGTCCTTTGACAAATCAACCTAATGAAAAAAGAAATACGTTATCGTTCTTTTGAGTTTGTCATTCTTTAAGAACAGAAACAGTCCAGTCAAATGACCAAGGCAGAGTTTTGGTGTTTGCTCTCAGATCTTTACACGTAGAGAATTTAAATAAATGTGACTGTAAAAGACAAGGGACACTGTGCAGTACTGCTGTCTCCCTCTGCAACAGTAACATCACCTGCTTGCTTTGCAGTTTACAGTTCTGCAATCTGCAATAAAAATCAGCACCTAGCAAATTATAAATAAACCAGATTTTGAAAAGTATTAGTACCTTCTTGTGACGAGTATGAACGTGCACCAGTAAGCAGAGATCACTCCAGCACACTTCAAACTCTACTCAAAGTAAATACTAATACTTCAAGAAACCTATACTCATGTGTGCCAAAAGATAGACTGAGAGGACTTTTCACTTTGGCAGGTGTTTAGCCTCCACCCCACCAAAGAACAGCGCAGGGTCTACCAGACTGAACTCCAGCCATGGCAGAAAAACACAATTTCATTCACATTTTTGTCATGGAGGGGGGGATTTCTGAACCATAGCAGCAGTTAAGTGGGGCCAGACGTGAAAAACAGAGAGGTCTAAACTCTTATATAGGTGTACGTGTGTGCATGTATATAAATATGTACACATATATGTGTTTATATAAACTCATACACACAAAAACCAGTTTTATAGTTAACTTTCCAGTTCATTTGGAAATGCACCAACAGATGGTAGGGCAGCGTAAGAAGGAACCAGTAATATGGCAAAAGGGCAACACTCATCAGGCAGAAGCTTAAATGCCTTTCCTTGAACAGCTCAATCAACCTCACTGCAACAGGGCAAGCCTCCCAGGCAGGCAGTGGAGTAGCTCTTCAACAGACAGCTGCTCCTCACCATCCCTAGATGCTTTCTGGCCTATTTAGAGCCTGTCAGTGCTTTCAGCTCACTCTGCAGTTGCAGATCACTGCTCATAAATGAGCAAAGATTGCAGAAGCTTTGAGTTGGAACCACCAGCTCGGCTGGCAGGTAATCTCTCCCAATCAGTGCAGTCTTCAGAAGCCTCCCCTGCTGCAAGCGTAGTGAGCTGAGTACTGCTCAGGTCTTGCCAACCAGCAACCTTGGGAAAAAACGTAGAGCTTGCATTATAACATGGAGCAAGCATCTAACTGGGGCAACCAGGAGTCAATTCAAAGCATTTTTAGCAAGTGTCCCTGATAATCAGCATCTTTCTGGAAAACACTTGCCTAACATTAAAGAACAGCAATAACATGAAATTGCCCAGAACATCTTACATGAGGAAGGAGTTAGTTGCAGGTAGAGACCACAGCAGGGTAGGAGCTGACCACCAACCAGAGCTGTCTGACTTAGGCTCCCTCCACAACCAGAGAAGTGCCCCAGCATAAAACCCTTCTAAACCAAACATTCAAAACAGCTCTGCTGAATCGCCCTGGGGAAGCAGCTTTCTTTCCACTGTCCATGAAGGGAGACGGGCTCTGGTGCAGGCACCGCATGTTTGATGCTATTAACTCCCACCCTTACAGCGCAGAAACCAGCAGCAGAGCCAGGAAGGAAAAGCCAGGACCCTGGTTTGAGCATCTTGTGCCAACCCACTGTTCCCAGGGCTTACCTCTTCTGCTGTCCAAAAGGAAGCCTGGGCCTGTTTATACATCTTCCATATGTCTGGGTACTGGATGGGGAAGATGACAAAGCGGCGGGGATTTTTTCTGAGAAGAGGCTCCTCATCAGGGTCCAAGCCATTTCCAGCAGCGCTTGGAGAGGAGTTCTGAAAATAAAGTACAGTTCTGGTTAAGGTTGACATTACTCGTTCCTCCTCTTCCCCACATCCCAAAGCTGTGTCTCAAAAGCCACCCATGACGTGGTCATGCAGACACTCACGTGCCCTCCTCGGGTGGACCCAACACCCATCTCTGGGGTACCAGCCCCCTTGCCCTCCATCTGTGCTCCCACTGCCAGGGCAGCAGTGCTGCTGGTGTGCCCAACTCCACCAGCACTGCTCACACCAACCACCCCCTCCCAGCTGCACCAGTGCCAGGAAGTGCCCTACACCTGCATGCCAAAGAAAAAGCCTTTCTGCAGCACAGGGAGGAAATCTGCCCCGCGAGGCAGCAGCGGCTGCGGTGCTGCACATGGGGAGCTACCTGCCGGGTCACGGCATGCTGCTGCCAGCCCACGGCCAGCACGGTTCCACAAGGCTCACCGCCCAGGTGACCTCCAAATCATTTGCTTTATACTGAGCTGCTTCAGCCTGGATGGACTTCCTTAAGAATGTCAGGAGATCACAGCAATTAATCCTGTTTTGTAAAGGAACAGCCCCGTGACGCTGCGAGGTGACGCTGCGAGGTTCGCGTCTGCAAGCTGGTCAGGATTTCCAACACCAACAGCAGAGAGCTGAAAACTCCTTCCTGGAGTCACCCACTCCCTCTGCACAGGCTCCCAGGGAACACCCATGCACAGCTCTTCCTCAAAGAGCTACCAGCCTGGCCAAGGTTAGAAGACAGGTCAGAGGACAGCAGTCTGGAAAGGGCACTCCATGAACATCTTGCTTCCAGCTACGGACATCTGCTCCTGGGATCCCATAATAAAAAGTAATCCTTTACTTCAACTTGAAAAACACCCTCAAACAAGTAATTTTACTCATATTTAAAAAACAAATAAAACCCCAACACACGCGCACCTTGCACAGCTAGCATATGTACTACAGACTGACAAAGAAAACACACCAGGAAGCACATTCTGGGTTAGGATTTTACCACTTTATTGTAATTTGAAATATTACTTAACTACATGAGAAAAAAATTTCCCAGCATCATCTTGCAGAGGCTCTGCTGAAGACCACAAGAGTGCAAACCTGTCTGTGTTTGCCAGGACGCACAGACGGTCACAGTAACCCACTGGAAGTGCCACAGGGGATAACGTGGGCCTGGTGGGGGCATCACCCTGCCTTGGCACACTCCACCTCGGGGCCTGCTGTACACCCAGCATCTCCGGCTGCTTCTGCACCGGCCATCACCCTTGAGAAAGGAAACACTGCAAAAGTCAGCACTTTCCTGAGCAAGGCCCTTCTCTACTGCCTGGGGACTACCCCCAAGTATTTATTTCAGCCTAACAAAGTGAACTAGCAGCTAACAACCTCAGCCTTGATGTTCTTGAGCCATTCCAACCCCAGCATGCAGGGAGATAACTTGAAAAATACTTCTGGCATTCAGAAGCAAAGAGGAGCACAGAAAGAGCAAAGTGCCAGTACGGCAGGAAAACTGGAGACCAACACCAAGACAACAAACACTTGTCATTTTTCCAGTGGCCTTTACCAGCTGCCATGCCACACACCACAGAGAGTGGTCAACAGACCAGAAATACCATCAGCATACAGTGAGACGGAAAGGTGAGGGAAGAAGAAAAGATTTGTGAAGCACTGTGTACACTCCAGAGAGCCCCGAGGGCAGGAAAGCAGAAGGATGGCTTCCAGAAGCCAAAAGACTCAAAGAGTGATGGCATGACCCTGAGAAGGACCACCACAGAACTGGGAAACAGTTTTTTAAAACATAGGTAGGTATCTTTTTCTGTAGTTTCAAAAAAGGAAGAGTCAGCCCACAGAGATTATACTGTAGTAGAACCTCCCTCCTCAACCTCCCTCCCCAACTCCCTCATCTCTGGAGTGGTGTCTCTCTCTGCTTTGGCTTCCATTCCTCTACACCGAACTTTTATCATAAGAGTAATGCTCGTGATCTAGCCTGTGCGTTTACACAGTACATCCTGGCTCAACTCAGACGAAAATTCATGGAAGACCCTTCTTTAATGCAATTTTGGATGCATGGCACATTCTGGTTGCTACCAGGACTTCAGAGCAGCCACTGGCTTGTGCTTAAGGAGTAGATTGTGTTCCCAGTCCTGCCCTCCTGTCCCTGAGGGGCACTGGCACGGGTACAGGGAGCTGGAGAAGGTTAACAGTGGCTAGGCCAATACACCCCCTGCTTTCAGTCTGCATCACAGAACCATAGAATTGTCAGGGTTGGAAGGGACCTTAAAGATCATCCAGTTCCAACCTCTCACTAGAGCAAGTTGCTCATCTCGGATCTTCTCCTTAATCCTATGACAGTGCATAAAACAGCCACTACTCACCACAAGAATGACGAGCATCCCGTTTATATAACGCAAATGTGCTACGTTCTGTTCAGTCAACATGAGCCAAGCACATCAAAGAGATGAATCTGGCAAACACAACCCAAGCCCTGCTCTAGCAGGGTCAGACTGCCCAGGACCGTGTCCAGCCAAAGTTTCAGTATCTCCAAGGATGGAGAATACACAGCCTCTCCGAGCAGCCGTGCCACATTTGACCACCTTCACAATAAACAAGTGTTTTCTTATGTGCAGATGGAATCTCCTGTGTTTCAGCATGTGCCCCTTGCTTCTGGTGCCGTCATGGGGCACCACTGAGAAAAGCCTGGGTTTGTGGCCTCTACTGCCTCCAGCAAGTATTTACACACACTGATGAGATGCCCTGAAGCACGAGACATCCTGGCAGAACGCTGCACATGCATCGCACCAGTGCCTGAAGGCTTGAAGCCAGCCCTGGGTAGTGCTGGTGAGACTGGGAAGGCCACTGGTGCTGCTGGGAGAGATGGCTTCCACCGCACAGAGCCTGAGGAGCACACCCGGGCTGGTTCTGCACACCTGAGGGGATGCAGGGGGCTGCTGGTTGCCTCTGGCAGGGCACAGCGAGCACCTCTTCCCCACGGGTACAGCACCCTGCTCTTCACAGAGGGAAGTGTAAAGGGGCTTGTCAGGCTTGCATTTAACACTGAGCACCCCAGTTTTTGTCAACTTCAGTACAGCGCAGATACAAAGGTTTGGGAAGACCAGCTGGGTTTCTCTGCCATAAAAATCCTTTACTCTAGCACACCTCAGTCCAGCTTTGCAAGGCTACGGTGGGGAGGACCCAGAATGGAACTCAGAAGCTGCCCTGGGCAGACTCTCCTGGCGCGCAGAAGCAGCTGGGGCCACCAGCCAACAGCCACGCTCACCTCCACAGTGGCTGGGGACAGAGGGGACAAGCTCTGCCTCCCCGGCTGCAGGCTGGCACAGCTCCACGAGCCCCGACCCGCCTGGGCTTCCCGGGCCCGGAGACCCAAAGCCTCCCGGGCCTGTCCGGGACCCGGATCCCAATGCCGAGTGACCGCATTTATTCATCCGCCGCGTTTTCGGCGTTCCCCGCGATTACGGTTCCCGAAGGGCACAACCCCCTGGGGCCCGAGCATGACAAGGAGGCGAGGGCCCCGGTGCGGGCCCCTCCGAGTCCGCCCTGCGCTCCCCGGGGGCGGCTGGGCCCGGCGGGAAGAGGCAGCAGCTGCCGGCACCCCGGCGGTATCAGAGGCCGCGGCGCCCGGCTGGAGCCGGCGGCTCGGGCAGGGCCCCGGCCGGGCAGGTGACTGCAAGGCCGGCTCCGGGACAGCGGCGGGCAAGGCTGCGCTGACGCCGCTCCATCCGCCTCACGGAGCCGCCCCCCCGGAGGCGGGAGGGTCCCCACACCGGGCGGCAGCGGCTGCGCGCCCGGGACACCCACGGCGGGGCCCCGCCGCACCTGCCCCGGCCTTACCCGCTCCAGCTCGGCTGCCTCCTCCAGGCCCACTCGCCCCCGGCTCTCGCCCATGGCCGGCGGCGACTGGGCCGCGAGAGGGCGGCTCCTGTCGGACGGGGACGGGCCGCGGCCGCTCCTCCTCCCCGGGGCGGGGCGGGAGCGGCGGCGGCGGCGGCCACCGTGAGCCGGAACCGAGCAGCGTGTGCGGGCACCGGGCAGGAGCCTCCCGCGTACCGCGGGGCTCCCGGCGGGCAGGGGCTCTGCGGGGCCTGGTCTCTGGCAGGACCAGGGGAGAGACCCTCTGCTGAGAGCCGGTCTCCGGCCTCGGGGCAACAAACGCACGGAGGTTTGTGCCCGCCGGCCCTGGCCTGCAGGGTTCCACTGCTGCCCAGGCAGGTGGGGACTGAGCACCGCGGGAGGCACAACGCTGAGGGCAAAGGAGGGGCTTCTTTTGTAAGAAAAAAACCCAAGCAAAAAAAAAAAAAAAAAAACCAAAACCCCACCAAAATCAACAACAAAAAACAAATAACAGCCCAAAGTTAGAAGATCCTAGACACGCCTCTGAAAGGTCAGAACCTGCTCTAGGGGGAGGTGTCCCTGCCCATGGAAGGGGCATTGGAACTCGATCTTCAAGGTCCTTTTCCACCCTCACAATTCCATGATTCTGTAATAAAAGACGAGCTAGTGGAGGGACTTAACTGCTTTGATGCAAATACTTACAGAAGGATGTGCACACAGCTAAAGGTAGCAGTGGTGGCTGGCGCTGAGACAGGACCTGAAGTGTCATTGCCAGGTAGAGGTGGGTACTCTAAAGGTGTACAAGAAAGAACAACCTGTGTAAGAAAAAAACAAAAAAGTCCTTCTAAATCCAACTGGGGTTAATACAGACCTCAGAACACCATGCAGTAATTGCATAGCAGACATACATAGTTGCAGTGTTTGGAGGTGCTTGCAGGTGCCTGTGAGTGCAAACACTGTGAGTTAAAGTACTGTTGACACTTGTTTCTGACACTTCTTGCAAGCAGAGTGATTTCATCCAGAGCTGGGAACCGTCTGAGTTCAGTGGCTTCCTTTTTCTTGCTCATCCCGAAGCTGGCCAGGCCCTCAGGCCCTTTTCCTGTAGACATGTGGGTCATTTACAGAAACAATTAAACAGTCTGTAGGAAAAGTCCCCCACAACAAGTAGGGCCTGGTTTGTTGTGAAGATCTGAAATCAAAGACACAAATCTAAAAGCAAACACCAGTGAGTGGGAACTAAAAGTTTATGAGCCCCAAGACAGTCAGGCAGCGCACACACAGGACTGAGCCACACTTGAGAGCCCAAGAGAGATGTCCAGAACCAAGGGTGGTCCCTTCAGGAGGAGGAGAAGGACTTGGATACCTAGTGCTTCTCAGTGGAGACTGGTCCATAGACACTGTGCATCATCTTTGCGACTGCTGCCTGGTCCAAGCGCCAAAGCGCCCCAACCAATCTGCATGTGCACAGATACGGGCTTTGAGGGATTCCGGTATCCTTCCTCAGAACAGTGACCCTTGGGTTTATTAACTGTCCATCATTAAGAATTTCAGATACATTTTTTTTAAAAGGTATTTGGCCACCACAGAATGGCTGAGATCTCCCCTCTCCCCATTTCCAAAGTATATGAACTGAGAGCAAGGCCAACAGGGCTCCTCTGGGCTGTATCTGCCTCCTGCAGCTTTTCTGTGCCTTGTGAGAGGAGCTCAAGCCTCACCAGGGCAGGGGGTGAGAAAAGGTCAGTCGTGAGATCTGCGCAGCACAGGTGACTGTGCGAGTCCCAAGTGTGAGAACAGCTTTGATTTTCTCCTGTCGGGTTTTCTGAAGAGCAGAAGCACATGCCCAAGCAGCCAGCTACTGAGCCGGGCACAGAAACTCATTTACAAAAAGTAAATGAGAAACGGTGGCTTTACACAACATCTGCTGTTACCTGACTACAACAGCCTTTAAATTTTATTATCCAGAGATATCTGTACAAGCTGCTTAATATTCACATCCAACAACAGCCCCACTCATTGGCAAACCGAGTTCTAGGGGTACCATTTCTGTTTGTCCAGATCAAATGAGCAGAGAAACGGTGGTTGATGTAAAGCAAACCCAACTGACCCATTAGCACTGACCAGTTACACTGGGGCGTGTGTAATGAAGAGTGTGCTGATGGTTTAAGAGGGATCTAAGAGGGAGATGCATGAGTTTCTGGGTGAAAAACAACAAGCAGCAAAACTCAAGCATGCAAATTAAAATAACACTGAAAGGCCCGTCAGTGGTCTTAGCCCCCTAACCCGATCATCCTGGCTGCTGGTTCAAAATTCTCCTAATACAGGGATGTCCTGGTGAGTATTTGACAAGGTTTAAGAACTACCACAAATTGATATAAATTAGCAATAGAAAAGGAGTTTGTTTTTTCTCAGGGTAACTTCTTGAAGTCACACCTGTCCTTTTACAGATCACCGCAAACCTTTGCTTACACGGTACCTAAAGATTAACATCCAAAGGAAAAATACCACAGAGGAAACGTACCACAGGGATTAACAAAAATAGCAGCTGGCTGTCCTTGCACCTCCACAAAAACCCACCAACTTCCATTAGCTTTGTTTTATGCATATATTCATTAAATCATGTACACAATATTGAGATACGGGAAAGCACCCATGGAACTGTGAAATAATTTACAAGCAGAATAAACATACATAGAAATTATGCTCTGTTTTGCAAGATTCCAGATTACTCAGCTGTACCTACTATGTCTTATTTAGAACACAACACCCAGCAAGTGGTAGAAGCTCTTTTCACTCCTTATCTCCCAACTGCCCAGTGGTGCAGCAGCTGTCCTGCCCCGGTCCCCATGGCCCATGACCTGCCCTTGCTCACAACAAACACCCGTGCTAGGAGTCGAGAAGGTGTTTCTGCATGGGGAAGGACTCTGATCCGCAGGGTTACATCAACCATCGGTCTGGTGGCACTTCCCAGAGGTGCAGGGAGGGAAGTAGACCCCCAGAGAGGCAGCACACCAGAACGGGTGGCCTATGGCTTCACAACAGCTCTCATGCTGTTAATTGCTGCTCATGGTGCAGCAGCAGCACGCACCTTCAGTACATCACTGGCATACTAGCACAGTTTTGCACTTTCAAAGCTTGCTCTGTCCAACAGAGTAATTTTGAGCCACTCAAAAGACCAAACAAGCACACACACATGCCCCCCCCCATCCCCAAAAAAATCCCAAAAACCAACAAACCAAAAGAGAAACCTATCATATTCTCCTTCAGAAAGCCACGAATGAGAACAAAATGCAACTTCACGCTGTATTTAGTAGTTCTGGAAAAGATAAAAGCAATGTGTGCTATGCTAGCATCAATTACCATTTTTTGGGTAAATAACTTTCATAGCAAGGCAAAGTAAGTTGCTGATACAAAGTATGTCCCAAAATTTTATCTACTAAGGCATCCAAAATACAGTCATCACAGCTTGAACTATAATGCCTCTTCCCTCCCTCCCTCCCCCCAAAAAAAGTATTACTTATTTTGGAAATACTTATTTGCTTTTTAAGAATGCTTTATAAATACCACTTTTTACTATGAAGAATGATATTTCAGGTAAAATGAAGATTTTTCATTCATAAATTAAAGTGAAATCCACTTTTTCAGCTTAAAACTGTTCACTGTATGAAAACTAATTTGTAAATAATTTCATTATGTCCAAACCAGCTATTTTCTTAGACTCTACTTGCAAAAAAACCTTACTACAGGTTGTGGGAGCAACCTATTTTCCAAGAAGTTCACGTGACTGTACTATTCAAACATGTGCATTTGTGTTAACTGCCATTGTCACCAGAGAAGGGATACAGAAAAGTGTCACCATTATAGAAAAAAGTCCTGAAACACTTGGCAGCCATGAGCTTGCTATATTAACCAGGCTAGTACTACATAATGACAAAAAATACCTTTATATGAAGAAGGCCATAGACAAAGGTGGGAGGGAATCTCACTTACAGGGTTGTGTTTCAAGTAGGACGTGAAGTTATCCTCCTAAAGAGAACTCCACAGAAAATCCTTCAAAGATACATAAAAAGTCCTCCGCGCTTCTCAGGTCAGCAAATCTGCTCGATGACAAGATAATCAAATAGCTTCAAATAAAACTCACAAAAGCAATTTCCAATTAAGAAAGGACCCATCGGTGCTCCTGCTGATGCTGGGATGTCCTGCTGGGCAATGACTACATGGCGATGGAGGCCAGAGTCCAGCTGCAAAGCCTGTTCCACGTGCTAAGCCACACAGACCAGGCAGAATGGAACTTCCAGCCCCACGAGTTCAAGACAGTCGCTGAAGCTTTTGCATGACCAATTCACCTACACATTTCAGTCTCTGTGTGGACATTCAGACCTTGTGGTATAAGCAAGTGCCATCATCACTGTAATCCAGTTAATCCAGACTTGCAGAATTTTCTCGTTTTGGCAGCCCCGTTACTAAGAAGGCAAACTGAGGAGTTCCGAAAAGGTAAGTCGGATCATATTAAGCTTGAAAAGATAAAGAGAATCGAAGCTGCTAAGCTGCAGTTTGCCCTGGAGAGCAGAAGCCAGAGGAACACAAGTGCCAATGAAGCTGAGTACAGACACAGAAAGAGCTCAGAATGGCATTTACAGAGTCACACGCAGAGGCACGATCCACAGGTTATTAGGACAGTGTGAAGAGGGAGTTAAAGAACAGCAGTAAGCTTCCTCTGAGGAGGAAGAGGAGGTTACTGATACTGATCTACTGAATGATCTCTCACGTGGCGTTAAGAAGGCCCAAGAGATGTGCTGAATTCAGGCTCCCTTCGAGAAGCAGAACTGCGAGGGGGGTGGCTGGTGACCCGGGTGCTTCTCCCTCAGCACGCCAGCTACTGCGGAAAGGTGCACACCCTGCTCCCTCTGCACTCCTCTTTGGATGCACACTCAGAGGTAAACTTTCAAAACCCAGCAGGTCCCTATACAATTGTGCAAATTATACAAAGATAAACATAGTTTAAGAGATCAGAAAGACTTCCATTCTTCTGCCTCCCTGAATGACTGCTGCTGTACATGAAGGGTATTGCTTTCGATTCACAAATCTGCCAGTTTACAGCTTTTTCACTGCATGTTATCTCATGACCAAATGACGATGGAAAAGGCCACTTGATGACAAGTCTGTACAATTTTTCACTTCTGGAAAACTAACCAAGCTGAAGCAAGTGCTTTGCCTCCTGTCTTGGATACAGTTAGATGAGGAACAGAAACTCACGCCAAGAACTGGCCACAGAAGTGTGCACTAAGGTGTCAGTTTTCCCTAGATTCAGGATAGGTTCTAGTCTAGCAGTTGGCAATAACAGTTTATTAATAGCTACCTTGATCTCCTCTTTCAGCAGTTGATGAACAAACAGCTATGGATTTAGAGTATTTAAAAAGAAAATGCATTACAGAATTTTCCTTTAACTAGTTCCTCTACCACATCTTAGAAGTGAACTAACAGAAGGGCTTAAGTCAAAGGGAGATGAAGTGTATGATTTTAATAAACATTTTTCTTATTAAAATCTTGATATAGTTTAAATATACCATACAGAGGAAAAAAGCTATTTATAAAGCTACATACACATTTCAAGTCAATGACGACAGCATAAATCATTCTAGATTCCCTCTCCACTTATCAGAATGCCTTGTGTGTGTATATATGGTGAGCTACTTTATCTGCATAATTTTTGTCTAGCTATACATTACAGGACTTAAAAAAATGTTTAAGCTATATACAGAAATATATATACATATAACATATATTTATATGTTATACATACACATACACTTATATACATATACACACAATACATATATATATACACACATTACTTTACATTTATATATGGCCTTTCATCCAAGGGCCTTGGATACTTTTTTAATACATCAGGTCTCACAAAGCTTTGTGAGGGAGGGAGCTTTATTTTACAGACTGTAGATCTGATGCCTAAACAGTTTCTTTTGTTGCTTTCTTCTAACTTTACACATTTCAGTTAGAGGCATTTTTGGTAAGGGAAATAATTACACCAGTGAGAAATCCAGGCATAAGGTAGATGTTGCTTTGTACCTTTGTAACTATCCTCCTTAGTACACGAGAGCAGCCATACCAATATACATTTTCTCTATCCTAATACACCTAATATCTAGACTTGTGTAGCTGTACTGCTTTTTGTTTTTAATTGATACTGGCACAGTAAAATCTGACACAGTTTTCCACTGAAGATGCACCGGAGGTCACAACAGGAAATTCAGAACAGAGTCCAATCCTCGTACAACTATCCTTTTCTAGGATGATTGATTTAGGAAGTATTAGTATATGCAGAAATAATTATCGGTTTACTTGATTTACCTGCAGTTTAACTACACAAGCCTGAAACAATCAGCCTTAGAAAGCATGATTTTGAGCATCAGTTGGGCAATTGGTGATCAGAATTTCTGATCTCAGCTGTCCTCCGTACCTCTAGGAACTAAATAAATTATGAAAACAGAGGCTTTCTGGAAAACCACAGCTGTAGGTAAATTCTGGTCATCCTCAACTACCTGACAGAAAGGAAAACTCAGTGGAGCCCTGGAACAGATGACTGTCATGGGACATTAGTTTAGCTCTTCCTATCAAAAGGAAGAAATAATAAAATAAAAAAAAATAAAAAAA